>CAUYQG010076226.1:0-16082 GCA_963574415.1 Tarsius wallacei | reverse complement strand
CAAGTGGGGTTAAAGTAACTGGTTAGCCATTTGGAGAAAAAAATAAAACTAGATTAAAAAAAATTTTTTTTGGGGCGTAGGGTCAACTCCTCTAAAAAACTATTCTTTTTTTTTGAGTCAGAGTCTCATTCTGTTGCCCAGACTGAAGTGCAGTGGCACACCCACGGCCACCGCAGCCTCAACCTGCTAGGCTCAGGCGATCCTTCCGTCTCAGCACACCAAGTAGCTGGAACTACAAGCCTGCACTACCACACCCGGCTTTTTGTTGTTGTTGTTGTTGCCCAGGCTGGTTTCAAACCCCTGATCTTGGGCAACCTCTTGCCTTGGCCTCTCAAAGTGCTGAGATTACAGGCCTGAGCCACTACGCCCGGCCACTGAAGAAATTTTTTTTGAAGTTCCTTTAAAAATGAAGGATTAAGTTACATAAAGGAAATTTTGATGACTGCTACTCTATCCCTGAGATGATTATTTTAGCAATTATATAGAAAAGCCATAGAATCATTTGATGAAGCCACATTAACATCTGTCTGTTGGAGTTTGAAATGCTAACTTTAAAAATTTATATTCATAGTTTTTATTGACCTAAACTGGCCACATTTAAACTGCTAATGGTTCCTATATTCACCAGATAAAGGATGGGAAAACATCTCACTGTGAAATGTGTCATCCTCCAGGAGTTTCATCAAATTGTTTTTGCCCACCAGCTACAATAAAGCTAATGCATTTACTAACATAAAATAGTGCACTGGTTTTGTTGAGGTTTACTTACTATTCTAATGATTATTTCAGTGAAGTCAGTGCTCTAAATGACAGCCACATGGATAATTGCATTATAATGTGTTTTCTTTTCAATTTAATCAGGTTTAATTTTGTATCTAATAGAACCAGTGCCTTACAAATGTGGTGGTTGGTACAATATAAATAAAAAATAATTTTATTTGTAAAATGTTAGAACATGTTGGTTCTAATACCATCTACTGTGTTCTTTTCAAAGTACTGCTTAATGGCAGTAATAAATATCAAGTCATTTTATTGTTCATTTGATAAATTAACTTTTATATTTGAGAATGAGTATTCTAGATGTATTTACATTCTAGTGACTAGGATGGGTAAGGTTATTAGCTCTCTTTTCTGCCAACTTTGAGCTCTGTGATTTCTTTTAAAATGGAACTTGATATCTATAAGGAACACTTACTGGAACTCTTGCTTGTTATAGAATTGGCCGTTTAAGTTCTAAAACACTGTCACTTGCCTCTATTCCCTTTATGCTGTCTTTTGATAAATAAATCTAAATTATAATGTAGTGAAAATTAATGATTTTCTGTTATGTTTAGTACTTTCTGTATTGTTCGAGAAACTTTTTTATATCCCCAAATCATGAAGATATTATTTTTTTCAATTTTTTTATTTTAAAGATGTGGGGTACAATGGGTTAGGTAAATAAATGTTCATTATTCTGGTACCCTTGTTGATGAGGTGTACCCCCACTCCCCTGGCAGTTTCCCCCATTACTGCCAATTCCTTTCTTATAGTATTATGATAATTGTTCAAGGTCCTCTTATGAATGAGAACATATGATACTCAGTTCTTTGTTTCTGTGATAGATCACACAGTATTATAGAATCTGAGTCCATCAAAGTTGCTGTGAAGTTCATAATTTTGTCATTCTTTATGGCTGCATAATATTCCATCATGTATATGTACCATTTTTTAAATCCGGTCCTCTTTCGGTGGGCAGCACAGTTGGTTCCATGTTTTTGCTATTGTGCATAATGCTACAATAAGCACGCAGGTGGTGCAGGTATCTTTTTCATAGAGTGATTTGAGTTCCTCTGGGTATATTCCCAGTAGAGGGACTGGGGAGTCATATGAAATGTCGATTTTTAGATCTTTTAGGAATTACCACACTGTTTTCCACAGGGGTTGTACTAGTTTACACTCCCACCAACAGTGTAGAAGTAGTCCCTTTTCCCTGCATCCTCTCCAGCATCTGTTGTTTTTTGAGTTATTGATGATGGCCATCCTGACCGGAGTTAGATGGTATCTCAGTGTGGTTTTAATTTGCATTTCCTTGATGGCTAGTGAGTCTGAGCATTTTTTCATGCATCTATTGGGTGCTCATATGTCTTCTTTTGAGAAGTGTCTATTTGTATCTTTTGCCCACTTTGTAATGGGACTTTTTTGTTTTGTTTTTTGGCATGTTTGAGTTCCTTGTAGATCGTAGATATTAGACCTTTGTCAGATACACAGTCGGCAAATATTTTTTCCCAGTCTGTGAGTTGTCTCCCCACTCTCTCAATGGTTTCTTTGGCTTTGCAGAAGCTTTTCGGTTTGATGAGGTCCCACTTGTCTATCTTATCTCTTATAGCCTGTGGGCTACGGATTTTGTTCAGGAATTGGATGCCAGTTCCAATTTCCATAAGGGTATGTTCTGCATTTTCTAAGGTTCATATAGTTTGAGGTTTTACATTTAGGTCTCTAATCCATTTAGAGTTAATGTTTGTGTATGGGGATAGATAGGGGTCTTGTTTGAGTCTTCTGCATGTGGTCAGCCAGTTTTCCCAGCACCATTTACTGAATAGGTTCTCCTCTCTCCAGTGGTAGGTGGTGGAGGCTTTGTCAAAGATGAGTTGGTTGAGGAATTGAGGTTTTGCTTCTGGAATCTCACTTCTATTCCATTGGTCTATATGCCTGTTCCTGTACCAATACGAAGCTGTTTTGATTATTGTAGCTTTATAGTAAAGTTTGAAGTCTGGTAATGTGATACCGCCTGCTTTGGTTTTTTTTGCTGAGGATTGTTCTGGCTATTCTTGGTCGTTTGTGTTTCCATATGAATTCCTATATTGTGTTTTCTAGGTCTGAGGAGAATGTTGCTGATAATTTGATGGGTATTGCATTAAATCTGTAGATTGTCTTAGGTAGGATGGACATCTTCACAATGTTGATTCTTCCAATTCATGAGCATGGGATAGAGGTATCTACATTCTCATGTCCAGTGCCGCATTGTTTACAATAATCAAGAAGTAGAGAAAACATAAGTGCCCATAAGTGGATAAAGATGATGAATATATAAAGAAAATGTGCTGTGTGAGTGTGTGTGTGTGTATATACACCCCTTGGGTAGTGCCTACTTCTAAGGATTTTGTAGAATGAAGTACATTTAAAAAATAGAAGATTGATCATAATGCTGCGAAGAATGTAAGACAGAGTATAATAATGTGACCACTGGGACTAGTATCACAAGTTATTGATGTCACTTTCACATCAAGGGAGGTAACAGGCTGAAACAAGGTGTCTTGCATTTAATGTTGTTGTACCTCACAAAAGTAGTTTTAGGAGCATCATGTGGAACACTGATGATTGGGAGATGAGTAAAGGGATAACAGAAACACAGGGACCTAAACAAAACCAGCCTTCCCCAAGGCTCCACACTTTACGTACTTAAACTTTTAAAGAGTTTCACAGTGATTGGTACTTGGTAAATACTCAGCAGATTACATTAGCATAACATATTGTATTTAGAGCTTTTAAAATAAAATGATGCAATCTAAATAACACCATTATTCTTTTTCTTTTTTTGAATTGGTGATCTCACCCTGTTGCCCAGGCTGGAGTGCAGTGGCATGATCTTGGCTCACCACAACTTCAGTTTCTGAGCTCAGGTGATCCTCCTGCTTCAGGGTCCTGAATAGCTGGGACTCCAGGTGCACACAACACCCAGCTAACTTTAAAATTTTTTTTTGTAGAGACAAGGCTTTGCTTTGTTACCCAGGCTAGTCTCAAACTCCTGGGTTCAAGTAATGCTCCTGCCTTGGCCTCCCAAAGTGCTACGATTTCAGGCATGAACCCCCCTTATTAACAGACAAAATACTGACACTCAGTGACATTAAGTATTCTGTTATCAGATACACGATATTGAGTCAGAGTGTATGTGCAGACAGCTCAGTTTCAAATTCTTGGCATGAGCTCCTGCTCTGCTGTAATGCTTCTTCATCTAGCGGGGGAGCTGGTATGTAAACCTCCTTCTTTCAAAAATCATTTACTTTTATTTATTATAACTAGAGTAGATTGGTTTGTGAGCATAGAAATTCTCATTTGCATATATGAGAAACACATAAACACAAAACAGTATTCTTTTGTTACATTTTTCATTATAAACACTCATTTTGAGTTGGTTCGTGTTTTTAAGAAATGTGTTCTTAAAGAGTTTATTTTCTCTTGGTCATAAATATAACTATCCATTTTAGTAGTATTTGTACTCCAATTCACAAATATTAAATGCACATTATTATGTGTGTGACATGTTACCACCCTGTCTTTAAGTGCCCATTTGTCTATTTAAAACCCTCATTTGGTATTTGCGAACTAAATATTCCTAAGGTAGGACATTTTATAATATTTCACATTTGAAGCAACCATACAGTATGAAATGAAAGTTAAATTGTTAGAAGTAAAAAAAAAAAAATGGGAGTATTTTGCATCTATGTATGGGTACCTGGCAGACTTCTGCTATAACAAGCATTGTTCAAATACAGCTGGGCGCTTATCAATTTAGGAATGCCTTATTCACTCAGATTCTCCATCTCTGTTATCTAAATTCCCACGAATATTCTGTCAATAGGTAGATTTGCATTGTGTCAATTTACTTAAGTTGGAACTCCCTTTCCCATATTTCCCTTCCTTTTATATTTCTAGTTATGATGGGCCACAAGATTTATTTTATTTTATTATTATTATTAACAGTAATAGTGGTAGTAGAAGAATTAGAAGGCAGAAAAATGTGGGTGGGTCTTCCTTTCTTACACAGAATATCATTGATGCAGAGCCCAGAGTCACATTGTGGTCACTTATTTGCAGGCACGCTTTGTTGCTGCAGGACAGCACTCAGGACTGTGGATCTGCCAACTCTGGCTTGATCTTCTTTTTCTCCCTAATTGACTCCATGGCCAGGTGCATGTTTAATTCAGAATTGAATTGCACCGAGTTTTCTTTTCTCTTTTATTTTTTAGATGAGAAAATACAGTTTATTTAAAAGTAAATTACAGAGAGAGAGAGGAGATTCATCCCCCCCCCCAAGGTAAGGGATGGGGCCAAAGCCAGGAAACATGGCCTGGTCATAGCCCAAGGAGCACAGGGCCACACCATAGCTTCTCAAGGCAATGGCGGAGGCAATGACCTAGCAATGGCGGGCACCAACTTTTCATACAGATCACCGCCATCGCCAGCGTCTGGAATTTAAAGGTGGGGAGACACTGGCCCTTCTGTCCATCCTGGTGAGTTTCAGCTCACCTTGGCATGTTCCAATTTTTCCTTGTTTCTCACACTTCTTGTCCAATTGTCCTCCAGACCACCTTATCTTGAGGTTTTATCTTAGCTCTTAGTAGTTATGCTGTTCTGATCAAACCTGATGGAAGTGGGCAGATCCAGGTAGGAGCCCTATTGTCGGCTTCAGTGGTACTCTGACCATACCCTTGTCTTAACACTTATCAAATTGTCCTTTACATCCTTGTTTGTCTCTCCCCACTGAGAGTGATGGGAGGCAAGGATTTCTTTTATCTATTAGTATAGTGCAATAAACAATGCTATGCATTATGCATTAAAGACACTTAATACATGCATGCTGAATTAATTGAGTCCCTTTACAAATTTATGTTTACTTTGACATTTCCAAGAATTGTTTTTGAAGTAAAGTAATTCAAGGAAGTCTAAAGATGTTACCACTTTTATTCTTAAGGGCTCATGGATATAATAGTAAGGTGAGCAGGTGTTTAATTATAAGGGAGCCCCTAGATCATTTGCTGATATATTTAATAAAGACTATTTTAACCCAAACCATCTGTGAGTACTAGTTTTCATCATTCAAGGACTATGGTTTTCTTCTTGATTAAATGTGGGGATCAATAAATCGTGTAATTATAATCCCTGCTTTTATGCTTATGACCAAAGCCTCTGTTTTCAAAGCCTGTTTTGTCCTGCATCTGCATGCTGCCTCAGCCACTGCTATTCTCTGTTTTTTGGAACAAGTACAACCTTTCCAAGTGTATCAAGTATAATATCCATGTTATAAACGGGGCTATTATAAGACATAAAAGGAATATGTGCAAACGCCTTTTCAGCATCTCTAACATATACTATTTGCAAAATAAATATGAGCTATTATTATTATTAGACATTATTCTAAGGAAACGGAAAGTAATAACTCAGCGATTTATGAGTGTCTTTGCAATGTCTTAGTTTAATTCAATGCTGATTATATTTATACATACTTGAGTGTCATAAAAAAGTTCATTGCTCATTTGAAATTATGAAATTTTCATAACTGTTACCAGAACCTACTCAATTAAGAAATCACCTTTGACTCCGAGTGAGGCAATTTTAAACATTGCCACTTTTCCATTTCAGGCAGTATATCTGCAACATAATGTTACCTGATCTCAGCCAGGTGAAGTGGGGACCAAAAGGAGGCCCAAACTTTACCTGTACGATGACCACTTACCTACCTAATACTGAATTGTGCCCCACAACTTTAAAATAAGTAAAAAAAAAAAGCCGGGCTCGGTGGCTCAGCCTGTAATCCCGCGCCTTGGGAGGCTGAGGTGAGTGGATTGCCTGAGCCCGCGGGTTCGAGCCTCCTGGGCAACTTGGCGAGACCTCATCTCTACAATAAATAAAAAAAAAACTAGCCGGGCGTGGTAGCGCGCACCTGTAGTTCCAGCTACTTGGAAGGCTGAGGCGGAAGGATCTCCGGAGCCCAGTAGGTCGAGGCTGCGGTGGCTGGGAGCGGCCACTGCACTCCAGTCTGGGCGACAGAGTGAGACTCCAACTCAAAAAAAAAAAAAAAAAGTAAAACAATTTTAAAAATTCTTAGAACACAACTTTCAATGTTTGTAAGTGTAACTCATGAAATACTGCTTACAGTGAGGACCTAACTCATTGTCTCTCTTCTTTTAAAAATTGTCTCTGCAAGGGATATTATGGAATTTTTAAAAATTCAATATTTCTTATGTTTATGTGCTTTCCTAACCAATTGTTAGTTAATGAAATCAAAATTCCCAAGGAGATAAAAGATCCAGTTTTTAAAGTTAGTCATGTAGAGTGACATGATACTGGTTTTTCTTGGTATTCATTGAAATCCAAATTTGGATGGATACTTATGATTATGACTTGTTCCCTATCATATGGATTCACATGTAATAAACTATAAAATCTTTCAGGAGCATCTTGCACTATTGTTAACACATGGATACCACGGCTAAGACTATTAACACTTATTTTAGTAACATCAACCTTCTCAGTCTCAAAAACCTGCCTTTCATCATTCTCATTCATGAACAGTAAACTGTCAAATATATGCAGAAAACAATGCTGGTAAAACTTATTATGTGACTTTTAAGAACCAATATAATCCTTTTTTGTGGTTATTGTTACAAAAGTCTTGTGAATTCACATATGTAGGCTGATTAGTAATAAAACTTAGCAATTATTTTTAAATAATCTGTTATTTGAAATATTATGACATATTTAGGGCAATGTGATTAAAAGTGACCAACTACTTAACAACATATCATGCCCTCCTTGTGGGAAGATTTCCTGTGAGAAAGTGATTGTAAAGAAACAAGCAAACAAAAAATATTTTAGTAAAAAATTGTCATAGTTAGAATGTTTGTGTGAAAAAATCTTTAATTGGTCAGGTGTGGTAGCTCTTGTTTCTAATCCTAGCACTTTTGGAGGCCCAGGTAGAAGAATCGCTTGAGCCCAAGAGTTGAAGACCTCATCTCTACAAAAATAAAAAAATTAGCCAGATGTGGTAGTGTGTGCTAGTAGTTCTTGCTACTTGGGAGGTTGAGGCAGAAAGATTGCCTGAGCTCAGAAATTGAAGCCTCAGTTAGCCAAGATTGTGTCATTACACTCCAGCCTGAGTGACAGAGAGAGATCCCCAACTCAAAAAAAAAAAAAAAAATTATAATGTCTATATGCTCAACAGGTGAGTTTTCTAAATTCGGTTCATCCCTATCATTGTCACACATCACCCACAGTGCCATTTTCTTTTTATCTAAGAGCTCAACATTTATGTGTGTCAATATTATAATTGTAACTAATTACTTTATTTTAATTATAATCAATACACCAGGGAGAAGTTTGAGACAGCTAATAGGATGTACTACTAAGTCTAAAAACATTTGTTTTGCTTTTGGCAGTTATGCTGTCTCTTGAATGCCTGTGCTTCCTGGCAACAACCTGCCAGGGTCATTGTGATTGCTACACTCAGGAGCATTAGTTGACAGTACTCCTACCCCTGGTAAATGTGTGCCTGCAGTGTAATCACAAACATGTAGTCATGTTTACCTGTAGCTTCATCAAGTATGAGAATATGTAGCATCAATATCTTATATTTATGCACATATGTAGGCCAAACATCACATCATATGTAGATGATAAGAAGTCGATGTGGTAGTTTCTTGAAACGCCATTCTACATGAGGCTAGGCAAGTACTTCTGTGAGGAGAAAACACTTATCTTATTATGGTAAGGATACTTGAGAGACTCTTAAAGACAGATATAGTGGAAAATGATGTCAGAGGCATGAGAGGATTTCCCCCCAAGAATAATATTTAAAATCAATGATTATGAAATATTATAGGCTTTGCAATAGGGTGGGAATTCCTTATATTATTAATAAAGACCTGCACTGGACGAAAATTTAAATTGAGCATTCAAATTTATAACTCTCCTCTGATGCAGTTCTAGCATAGACATATTCTAAAGTTCCTAGAACTTGAACCTATTTTTATTGATAAATCTTTTATTTTTCTTTCATGAATTATTCAAGTGACTGTGTCAGGCTAGCTTATTCCCAGTGAGAGAAAAGTTGATCCTCAAATCATACGCCATCAATTCTTTCAATAAAAAGACAAACTTTTTTTACAATTGTGTATTAACAAAATTTGTTTTTATTTTATAATTTAACATTCTTTATTATTGAAATAATCATCACAGTTTGGAACATATTTGATTTGTTGAATCAACCTTAAATAAATTTATTTCTTATGCTATTGGTCAACACCATAGTCACAAAAGAACACCAGTCTGGTAGAAATGTTCAACCTATCACATTGATATGCTAGAGTCAGTACTGCTCTGAGAAAAAGAGAGAGAATTGAAACCACTAATGACTGTATAATTGCATGATAAGGCAGAGACAGAAAGATACTCACAGATGATAAGGCCTGAAAAATAGCCAGAAATAAGGCACTGATGTCTAGCAGACTGACTGCATGTGCATTAAAGTAAGAGATAAAAGTTGTCAGATAGGACACTTTTTAAAAAACTAAATTAGCTTTAGAGAGATTAAAGGCGACCTTATTAAGCAATTGACTTCAACTACAAAAAAAAATCTAGTATTGAGTTAAATAAATGTGAATATTTTGCTATAGATCATGAGAAATAAAACCCAAAAAGATTTTGCTAAAAGGGGAAAAAAAGACTTTGCTAAATGAGAGGAAGACCTTGTATCAAAATGTTTTTATCTATATATTTGATTTTTACTTTTATTAGTTTTAAACTATCAAAAATGGAAGTAAACTTTTAACCACTCCCCAGTTATCAAGAGAGAAAACTAAGTAGTCTAAGTGACAATCTCCAAAACCCATTGGGGATTTACAAAGAATTCTTAGATTAGAAAAACGTTTTTAAGCTCCATCCATGTTAAATGTTCTGTACTGTGATTTCCTTTTTTAAATGCCGTGTTTTTCTCAAATATTTATTATCTACGTATTTTTAGTATATATATATATATACATATATATATAACATATATATTTTATATATATATATCTACACACACATATATATACATGTAGGAATTCAATATATATATAGCAAGTACATTTCTATCATAATTAAAGCCATTAAAGCCATTTCTATCATAATATTTAAAAGTAAAAAAAAAAATGTAGTATGATTGGCGTATCAGCAATATGGCTAAATTTCCAGTAAGGTAAAATAAGAATATGCCTAGAAAATGTTTACAGTTCTATGTATTCACAATGCAAATATGCCTTAATATTAGAATTGTTTCTATGGCAACTCCTTACCTATGTGGAAAAAGTTAATGTACCAGAACCTATTTTTCTATTAACTTTTTAGAAATATACATAACTACCACATATGTTTAGCAGAATAAACATATTGTCTGGTTTTTTTTCAGGTAATACAAAAAGGGATTATGAAAAGGAAAAACATTCCTCTAAAATTCTATCATTCAGTAAAAATCTCCTACCAACATTTGTGTAAGTATTCTTTCAGAGAAATCTTATTAGGTATGTCTGTATTTATATTTTCCCTTGTTTGTTTTGATTTCTAGTTGTTGTATGGTTTGTACTTCTCATATAATGATATGAAGAGGGTATGTCATTTTTTATTATATCAAGAGTCACTTTTATAACTTAAATATCTTTTATATTACTTTTTATATAATTTTGTTCTGATTATTTTATTACTAAAGCATTATTATAATAGGAGGTCATAATGCTTAGAAATTAGAAAGTAACTGCTTTGTGTATGTAAATATATATGTTTTTAGAAAGATCTGATGGGTATCACTGGCAGGCTTTGCACTGATGAGTGACACTTCCATTTATCGTTTTTTAAATTTTTTAGACATCAATTTCCTTAAGAATTATTTTATTACTACTTGTGTAGTAAGGAAAGTACCCTCACCCAAAGAGAAATCTGGCTCTTGAAGGGTAACTTCAAAAATGTTTTAATTTCCCAAGCGATAAGAATGTTTTTGTCATTCATGTGGACCCCTAAGACTATATCTGATATTTTATGTTAACAAGATGATTCAGGGTGGGCTGACCATACCAATAGTTTTAGGGTGGAGATTGGCTAGGATTTAGGATAAGGACCGGAGTCACATGATATTAGCTAACCCAGAGATTGTGTTTAATCACCTGGACAACCAATTATTCAGTCATGCTTATGGAATGAGGTACTGATAAAATCTCTGGGCACCAAAGCTCTGGTGAGCATCATGGTTTAGCAATTCTCATGTACATAATCTCACATTGTTGTAAGAAGGTAATGCATCATGAAGGCAATGGAAGATGCACATTTGGTACCTTCTCTGACTACTCTATGTATCTCTTCTTTTGATGATTTTCTGTATCTTTTCTCTGTAAAGACATAACTGTGTGTACTATAGTTTTCAGTGAGTTCTGTGAGTCTTTCTTGTGAATTCTTGTACCTGAGGCTAGTTTGTGGAAACCTGCAAATTTGCAGTTCATGTCAGAAATGAGTATGGTCTTGCATAGATTCTTGCCTCAAATTGTATTTGGACCCCAACTCCTTGCAACTGGGGTGAAAAATCTTGGGCAAGTGTGATAGTCTGGAGGATGGTACCTTCAATAGCACAGTTTGGCTAGCTTGAAGCACTGTCTGATCTTTTTTTTTTTTCCTACTCAGGGAGTTGGATTGTTCTGCATGATTATTATGGAATTTTAGACCTATAGTCCTGCCTTTTACTCTCAGGAATCAGATAATAATAATTTTTCTGGCCTCTTCTATATTCTGTTTTACTATGACAAGTAACATGTGAAGACTGCTCAGTGATTCTTACATATAACTATGGAATTCAATATAGACAAGCTTATTATTGACACAGAAGACTTTTCCTCTTATCTGGCTTTTATGAAAAATAAGGCTGACAGTATAACCTGTGTACATTGATAAGTAGGAAAAATATTCAGAAAAACACAAGTTATACTGTCAGCTTTATTTTCATACCTAAATATCCGTGTAAGTAGTTACTTCACTTATTTACTGTGGAAAGCAAATACAATAAATAAATTAAAAATAAAGCTCTTTTTGAATTGCTATAAGGATCCTAACATAACATCAATTTTTAACCATACACTTATATAAAAATAGAAACAAGTCTCCATTGAAATATATGTGCAAACTGGGTGCAGTGACTCACACCTGCAATCCCAGCACTTTGGGAGGTGGAAGAGAGAGAATTTTCTGAGCCCAAGGTTTTGAGACTAGACTGGAAACTCGGCAAGACTTTGTTCGTCTCTACAGTAAATCAACAAATTAGCTGGGCTTGGCGGTGCATGCCAGTGGTTCCAGCTATTTGGAAGGCTGATGCGGAAGGATCCCCTCAGCCTAGCAGATCGAGGTTACGGTGGTGAGCATGTCACTGCACTCCAGACTGAGGCTACGACTCAAAAAAAAAAAAAAGAAAGAAAAGAAAAATGATATATGTTTATTCTTATTCTAACATACAAGACATTGTAGAATGAGATTCTATCTTTACTTAATTCCCAGTACAAAACTTTGGATATTTACTATTTTAAATTATTTCATTCATTCATCTATTTATCATATATTCATTCATAAAGCAAATATACCTTAAAACCCATTTATTATCTCAGGGACTAATAGACTCTGGGGCTATAACTTTAAACAATGTACTCTTTTGTTTCAAAGATATTGGTTTTGGTTTGCTCTAACAGTTATAAATAGCAACAATAATACTACACAATCACCAACCACTAAACCCTTGGTGCTATTCTAGGACAACCTTTTATTTTTGTTCATTAGTCTATGGGTCAGCAGTATGGTTTGGCTGATCTGAGCCAGGCATAGCTAATCTCAGCTGGCATCTCCCGTGTGATTGTGGTTACCTGACAGGTGACGAGGGACTCGCTGCTCTAAGATGACCTTAGGTAGGAAAACCTGTTTCTGTATCATGTCATCTCTTGTCCCCAAGCAGACTAGTTTGGAATTGTTATAATAGCCTAAGTGGACAGCCCAAAGAGTGATCTCTTAGGTATGTCTTCATGGTGGAGACCGGAGGTAGAGGTTGGGGAGCAGAATATCTTGTGAACAAGGCTTGGAACTGACACACTTTATCTGCAGTTTCATTCTATTAGCAAAACAAGTCAAAAGACCAATTTATATTCAACAGGTGATAAAGTAGACTCCCTCTCCTGATAAAAAGTATATAAAATCTTATTTAAAAGGTATAAATATCAGGTGGAGTGGACAATTAGAGTCATTTTTGCCATTAGTTCTCCTCAGTGGGAAACACAAATAAAGTGTAAATACTTATCTCTTCAGCTTCTGTCTCCAGGTTTATATTTTCTCTTTGTTCAAATTTCTACATCTCAGTGGTATTTTAAATGATTAAATATTCTTTCCTTTCTCTCTTCTCTTTCTCTTTGTTAGTAGCTTACTGACATTTTATTATTTATTTTTATTTTTATTTTTTTTTTGAGTTGGAGTCTCACTCTGTCACTCACTCTGCTGGGCTCCGGCGATCCTTCTGCCTCAGCCTTCCAAGTAGCTGGAACTGCAGGCGCGCACTACCACACCCGGCTAATTTTTTAAAATTTATTGTAGCGATGAGGTCTCGCCAAGTTGCCCAGGCGGGTCTCGAACCCGCGGGCTCTGGCAATCCACTCACCTCAGCCTCCCACAGCGCGGGATTATAGGCTGAGCCACCAAGTCCGGCTACCGACATTTTTAAAGTCTCTTCTTTCCCAGAAGTATTTCTAAACAACTTCTCTTCTCTCTCAAACTCTCACTTTATATCCATCCCTTTATTATTATTGCCTGACAGTTTTAGAGCACTTCTTATATTTCTGATATTGGAAGTGTAGTATTTTAGATTTACTTTTTCAGTACCAAACCACGTTTTTTCCTCACTCTATGAAGTCAGACTCCACTCTCTACAATTCTACTGATTTGGAATGATCTGATATTCCAGTCTAGAGCTTTTGACCTGATTGACTTGCCACCCTCTGAAACACCATTTTTGGATTATTCTTCTTAAAACCAAATCTGTGTGCATTAATTCTCCATCTATTGCTAAGATTTCTCTGATTCTTCAACCAGTGAAAAAATGTGGGATAACAGGTTTGAACCACCGCGCCTGGCCTGTATTTATTCGTACATGTTTAAACTACAGTCCTTCAAAGTACTCTCTGTTCGATGCACCTGTTAGGACGCCTTTTCCACTGCTCAAAACAGTTTTTGAACTCGTCAATTTTGATGCCTTTTAGTGCATCTGTCATTTTTGTTTCACCTCTTCCACATTGGCAAAATGTTTCACTTTGAGGACTCTTTTTATCCAGGGAAGCAAACAAACAAACAAAAGTCTCTCAGGGACAGATCAGGTGAATAGGGAGGGTGGGGCATGGGGGTCATGCTGTTTTTGGTCAAAAACCACTGAACAGTCAGTGTGGTGTGAGAAAGTGCATTGTCATGGTGAATGAATGAGTCACCTACTTTCCACCGCTCAGGACTTTTCTTCACAAATCGTCTCTCACAACAACACTAGCTGGCACACCAATGTCGGTGTGTTCCTAGAACACTTACCTAGCAGGGAGCCCTGTAGTACAAGAGCCTGCCTTCCAAAAGATAATTCTATTTTTTAGGGGGGATTCCCACCTTGTATATGAAGTTTCTGTTATAGATCAGCGGCTGTTTTGAACATCTTTGCAGGAACTTTACATTATAGATGTATTTTTCCATCCTCTCATTCATTCATTACCTTGTTCATTCATTTAATTGGCATTTCAGGAAATATTTACTGGGACTCTATTTTGTGCAAGCTCTGAGTCAATAGTTTCAGTCTAATGGAGGTACAAAAAGACGGATTCTATACATATTCTTCTGAGCTATTGTGGAGAAAAGCTAAATTATTTTTTCCATATATGTATATATTTTAATTGGCAGGTAAGAGTGTATGTATTTACAGAGTACAACATAGTGTTTTGAAGTTTACATTGTGTAGTGACTAGACAAAGCTAATTAATATGTGCATTACTCAGTTATTTCTGTGGTGCGAGCACTTTACATCCACTCTTAGCATTTTTCATTGTATTATTAACTATAGACAAACTGTTGTACAATAGATCTCTTAAATTTATTCCCCCTATTTAATAGATGTTGTGTAACCTTTGAATAACCTCTTGACAAGTCCCCCACTACCATCCCAGTCTCCAGTAATCACCATTTCACTCTTTACTTCTATGAGGTCAACATTTTTATATTCCACCTGTGAGTGGAATCACATGGTATTTGTCTTTCTGTGTCTGACATTTCACTCAACCGAATGGGTACATCCATGTTGTCACAAATGACAACATTTTCTTCATTGTATGACTGAATAGTATTCCACCATGTATATGTTCCACATTCTCTTTATGCATTCTCTTCTTGATCCCATATCTCTGCTATTGTGATGAATGCTGCAATAATCATGAGAGTGCTGATATCTATTACACATGCTGATTTAACTTCCTTTGGTTATACACCCAGTAGTGGATTACTGAGTCATATGCTAGTTCTATTTTTAATTATATTTGAGAAGCCTCCATTTTGTTGTCCATATTGGTTGTACTAATAAATATTTTCACCAACAGTGTATAAGATTTTCTCTTTCTTTACATCTTTGCCAACAATTATTAGCTTTTTAAAAAAATAACAGTGGGAAACTGCCAGGGGAGGGAGGGCAAACCTTATCAATAAGTTCCTGATCTCAAACCTGGAGATGGGGGGACCAAAGTGAGACCCAAACTTTACCTACACAATGACCATTTGTATATCTAACTCTGAATTGCATACCACATCTTTAAAACAAAAGTAAAGATTTTAAAAACAGGAGTGAGGAAATATTTTATTGTGGTTTTGATTTACATTTCCCTGGTGATTAGTAATGCTAAGCACTTTTCATATACCTTTTGGCTATTTGCATTTCTGCTTTTGAAAATGTCCATTTAGCTACTTAGTTCATTTATTAATTGGGTTATTTGTTCTCTTGCTATTGAGTTGTTGGAGTTCCTTATGCATTTTAAATATTAACCCCTTATCAGATGTATAGCTTGAAAATTTGTTCTTCCATCCTGTAGGTGGTCTTTTTAGTCGTTCTGTTGTCTCTGCTGTACAGAAGCTGTTCAGTTTGATGCAGTCACACTTGCTAGTTTTCCTCTTTTGTTGCCTGGGTGGGTCAGATACAAAAGGTCATTGCCCAAACCAGTCATGAAGCTTTCTCCTTATGTAGTCTTCAAGTA
>CAUYQG010076225.1:0-36533 GCA_963574415.1 Tarsius wallacei | reverse complement strand
GATACTTAATATAATTTCAATCCTCTTACCTTAGTTCAGAATTCTTTTTAATCTCTCCATTAATGTCTTGATATCTAGGTTTGTAGTTTGAGACCAGTTATTCTGGGGGCTCTTCATTGTTTGCATTCCGAAGTCAGTTTTCTGTTTTCTGTGTCTGCCCTCCTAGGGGTCTGGGAGAGATCCATATTCTTCTTTTGGTTTTTCTTCATTTGTGTAGATTTCTCTCTCTTTCCCCCTTTCCTTCCCCTTCTTTAATTCTGCTTTTCAGGGAAAGTGGGGTTGCTTTTGCTTTGCTTGTGCAATCTCCTGTTCTTCCTTATGAGGGTCCTCTGGATTTGTTTACTTCTGAGGTTGGAGTGTGGGCTGCAGGCTGTACTTTTTGCAGTTTTGAGATTTAATTGAGGGGGAAGCTGTGATTCAGAATCTATATGCTGATTCCAGCATCCACCAACTGGTGTATGAGCCCACTGGAACCTATTTCCCACTGCCTTACAATCTGGCATGCAGCAGAATGTAGGTTTGGTCCCTGGAACAAAAGGAGGTACAAAAGAAGAAAATAATGGAGGAAGGGGGTCAATAGGAAGTTAGAAAGAGAGAAGAGTGAGAGGGTAAACAGACATACGTACCAACTAACAGGCACAAAAGAGACACAAGGCTGGAGAGAAGTAAAAAAACATACAAGGATAATTCCCTAAAGAATACTGGTAGCTACACAAAGACCAATAAAATCATGGCTTTTGATGCGTTTTGCCTAACACAAACAAATAGTGTAAGTCAATAAGCAAACAAAAGTGAGCAAAACAAACAGTCAAAGTGATGAAATCAAAAGTCAAAATAAGAAATCAGACTGGCTCTGGAATCTTTCCTGAGTGTCTAAAGTCTCTTCAGCTCTGATCTCCAGTCTCTCCCCTTACTTTCATTGCAGACAGCTACATTTACTGCAGCTTGGGTTTCTTCTTTTAGCCTGCTGCCTGGGAAGTCTGTGATGCTTAGTTGCCTTTATCTGATTCAGCGTAGGGGAGGGGCTTTGTCTTCTGTTTAGGGATGTTACCTTAGGAACTGAGGTGGAGGCTACTCATAGGTGGGCGGGGCAATGCAAATCTCTGCCTGGAGAATGGCCAAGGTGGCAGTTTCACTTTTGTGGATCCTTTCTCTCCATTTGTCTGGGTTCCTGGGCAATCCATTATGATGGACTGTGGTGGCATGGGAGGTACTGGGATCAGCTGCACTGCTGGGCGTTGGATCCGGGGCACCACCAGCAGACTGGGGTGCAGGAGGGGGTTGGGAGTTCCCTCCTCTGGACCTGAGAGCCTCTGATCAGCACCTCCTCAAGATATGCTTTTCCCTTACACAACTATGGGGTCACTCGCTGAGTGTCTCAGCCAGTGTGGGCCCAGGGCTCCAGAGCTCCAGAGCTCCAAAACTCCAAAGGGCAGGTGGTGAGTGGTGAGAGTGGCCCTGGATCGCTCACAGGGTGTTTCAGCCCGAAATGGAATCAGTATTTCTGAGAGGCGGGTGCCCAGAGCCTCCCTGGGTGACTGGCGGCTTAGTCTGGGTGAGACGATGTAGCCAGGGAGGGAACCAAGACCCGAGACTCCCGCACATGCGGGAGTCGCGTATAGTGGAGCAGGGGCAGCCGGGGCCACAATATCCAGCCCTGCATGGGACTGAGGGTCCCTCGGCCTCAGACCATTGCGGCTGGCGGTGGACAGGGTGGTAGAGGAAGGAAAGCAAGGGTCTTTTTGGGAACTCACGTTCGGAGAATCTCATAATTCCACCTATGCCATCGCCATCTTACCAGAACTCCGAGTTTGGTTGTTAATCCTGAAGATTCAAAAGGTGTTTGGAGTATCCTGTCTTATAATACACCTACATATTCCTCAAGGCACAGAACCTTCAGAAGACATAAGTACATCCTTGTTATAAGTTATAAGTATTCTCTGAAAGGAGGATGTATGATTTATAAGAAACCTCTTATCCCCAAATATGTCACCCTGATTTCAATTTTATAGTAGATTTACTCCTTCATTTCAGCAGAAGACATGAGCCCTCAGTGTATTAGAATCATCCCTTACACAAAACCAAATTTATTTTTATTAACTTCACTCAATTATCAATATTCATGAATGGACATTTTTCAGTATCTTATATTTCCTATGATAGACTAGTTTGGGTATAAAAATGAAATTACCTGTAATTAACATAAAACCATATGCTTTCCCACTTAGATCCACCCACTCAGCATCTTCATTGTCTTAAAAAATTTGGTAACCTCTAAAATGTGAAGCATCATGGCTACTTCCTGACAATAGCCATTTTCATTATCTACTGGATTTTTAATTCTAATGGTGACTACTTCTCTGTAATATTTAAGGGTATCACTGTAATCTACCTGTGTGGGTGCTTCCCTTCCTTCTTTAGGGGCACAGTGCTGGAAATGTGATATTTGTGTTGATCTATATATTAAAGGAAATATAGTTCTATCAAAGTGTGAAATAGTTGCTTCTTCTATCTTCCAGGCAAGATTGTCCATGCCCAGTGTCTAGACAGCTGGTTTCTGAAGTGAAGGCACTGAAGCTGCATATTCTCACTACAAACAGCACTGCTACTGCAGTTGCTTCCACCTATTGGTATCATCAGTGAGGTTGCAACAGCCTGATGAAGGGAGGTAGTGCTGTCTCCCAGAGAACTGTGGCAGTGCAGTGTCTGACCTAAGCAGATGCTCTCAAAATATTTACTTGGTGCATAAATAAATCTTATGGCAAGACATTGTGTTATAGGTTTTGAGAACCCTGTACTATTTGTAGAACTTGCCAAAATTATAATTAATTGAATGTATGTGTAACCATTTAATGGCAGCCACCCCTTCTCTAAAACTGCCCTCCTTGCAAATAAGCTGCTTAAGCCTAGAGAACAAAGCCTATGGCACCAGTACCACTGATGCCCTTGACTGTAGTTGTAAGGGAGGCTGGGCAAAGGATGATTGTAGTGACAAATTCTGTAGGTGTGCTGACCACAAGCATGTGCCTTGCAGACCTTCAATACAAGGAGTGTAATTAACTAAGGCCCTAGCTACTTGTGCCCTGAAATCCAAAGGTGTGTTGCAGTGAGGTCATACTTCCTCCGGGAGGTTCCCTGCCAATGACTGAGGTCAGATGGCAGACCAGTTTCAAGGAAACATGGGACTCCTTTATGACCAACTTTCCTAAAGCTATACTGAAGTTTTCTTAGACTGTGTGGCAATCTAGGATGTGTCCACCCAACCTTCTGTCTCTTCTTCACTCTAGACCATGATGATCTGATGGCTCTCCCTATTTTCTCTGGCCACTTCCCTATTTCTTTTCACACAAGTGTTTTCCTTAATAAAACTCCTGATGTTTGATCCCATCTTTGTGTTTGCTTCTTGGAAGGCCCTAAAAGAGTAGTGTAATCAGAATATTCCTAGCACAAAAAAATGATAAATGCTCGAGGTAATGGATATCCCAATTACCTTTATTTGATCATTACACATTATATGTCTGTATCAAAACACATGTACCCCTGAAATATATACAACTATTATGTATCTATGACAAATAAAAATAAAAAATTTAGAAAAAAAGCAAAAAGTAATTAGAATCTTTTATCCTACACTGAACTGCTCCTGATCAGACATGTGTGCTTCAGCTTTCATTTTTAGGATAGGATTTTTCTTCTCAATGAGCTCCTTGGTTCTTTATGTACATACAACCCTGAAGTACCTTTGTATAGATTTCTTTATACTTGGCAAGATGCTCTACATTCATCGCCTGGATATGCACAGGGACCGTAATATGAAAGCACAGACTTCTATGATTGCTGATGAGACTGTGAAAGAAGGTCAGAGACAACTTATCTTATACCATTGCAAATATAGAGGAGTAAGATGTGTACAGACTTGTGCTAAGTGTTGGATATGTGTTAAGAGTTAGGATATTTGAGATATCATAGATTTAAATTTTTTCATAAATGATTGCTAGTAAAGATGCTCTTTTGTAATGCTTCGTATTTTCCCATTCATTGCTGTGTGTAGACACAGGCAGTTTTGTAAGAAGAAAAGAACAAGACAAATGTGCTTTGTGAGCAGCAAAGTGACAAAACATTAGTGACCAAAATGAGAATATATGGGAGAGCCAAGGGCACAGTTAATATGATGGAAAAATACAGAGTACTTAGAATTTGTGCTGATAATTTTGTTCTCTCAAATTAGAACTGTGTGAAATAGCTTTCTAATTTATATCGATTACTGGCTTGTATTATCCTGTTAGAAGTATCTGCTAGAGTCAAATAAATTGAATTTGACCAATAGGGCCTTACTTAAAAATAAAACTAGCATAGCAAATTCCAGCTGTGTTGGGAAGGCAAACAAAGAACTTAGTTAAGCAGCAGCACAGAAAAGCACAACTAACAGAATTTAGACAAGGTGTGCAACTAGCTTGTACAAAATGTCTATCACTCACTCCTTAAAATTACCCAGGTAACCTCATTTAATGGGACTGAGTTATCTGAGGTACAGCGAATTTGCCAAGTGACTCAGAATTGACCGAAATAAAATCAGTGGCTTTCAAAGGTTTTGTTGTGTGTGTTTCAAACACATAGTCTACAGGTGGTGAAAACCTTTGAACACTTTTTCAAGAGATGACCAATCCCACAGTAGAGAATCTGGAATGATATCCTCTTCAGGACTGGGAGGAAAGGACTGTGCTATTTTCTGGGCAGACACAAACCTATTTGAGAATGGTCTGAAAAAGTTAAGCTGTACCTTTATTGCAAGAGCTGTGTGTTGCCATGAGATCACTAATCACATCTTAGTTTTTAAAAGGAGCTCATTCAATTGGTAAATACTATGTAGTTTGCTTGGAAAACCATAGCATCATGTCATAACTAATGCATTTTTACAAGCTCTGAATGAAGTAAAATGTGAGCATATAGTAGGACATGTAGTGATATCACAGAACAATGGACAAGACTAGGAGCTAAGACATTGAGACTTGTAAGAGGATACCATATTTTTGTAGCAGTGAGCTATTTTTGTTATTGTTGTTATTGTTCTTTCCCGTTAACTTGGGTAATCTAGTTCCTTTCAGGTAAATCAAGGCCTACATTCTTGTAAAGTTTAAGTGAATGGTGTCAAGCTACCAGGTTGTCTAGATCTGTGGCCTGTTAGGAACCAGGCTGCATAGCAGGAGGTGAGTTGTGGATGAGTAGAGCTTGGCCTTCTGTCAGACTGATGGTAGAATTAGATTCTCATTGGAGCCTGAACCCTACTATGAACTGTGCATGCAATGGACCTAGGTGGCACTCATTATGAGAATCTAATGCCTGATGATCCCCACACTCTCCCAACCTCCTATCAGCCCCCACCATCTGCTGAAAAATAGTGTTCCTCAAAACCTGTCCCCAAAGTCAAAAAGGTACGGGACCACCAGAGATGATGGAATAATTTAGTAGCCGTGATTTTTATGGAAGTTTTCCTTGCTCCTTGTGACCATAAAATCTCTGACAAAAAGATTAATTTGCAAGTGAAAGATAAAATCTTTTTTTAAAATTTTTAAATTTTTTTTTCATTTCAGTAGTTTAGGGTTACAAATAGTTTTGGTCTGGGCTTTGTGTGCCCAGCATCTACACCTGTGCACATTGTATCTGATAGCTGATTTTTTTTGTCCCTCCATCCCTTCCCCTTATTCCTTCTGAATTTCCAGTGTCCATTATACCATTCTCTATGTCTTTGCATATCCTTAGTTTAGTTCCCATTGTAAGTGAGAACCTGTGGTGTTTGGTTTTCTGTTCCTGAATTAGTTCACTTAGGATGATGTTCTTCAGTTCCATCCAAGTTACTGTAAAGGACATAGTTTCATTCTTTTTGATTGCTGAAGAGTATTCCATAGTGTATATATAACATATTTCCATTATCTACTGATCAGTTAATGGGCATTTAGGTTGATTCCACATCTTTGCAATTATGAATTGTGCTGTGATGAACATGTGGGTGCCGGTGTCTTTTTTTTATAAAACAACCTCTGTTCCTTTGAGTAAATACCTAGTAGTGGGATTGCTGGATCAAATGGTAGATGTACTTTTGGTTCTTTGAAAAAGCTCCATACAGATTTCCATAGAGGTTGTTCTAATTTGCACTCCCACCAATGGTATATGAGTGTTCCTTTTTCTCCACATCCATACCAGCATCTATTGTTTTTTTTATTTTTTAGTGATGGCCATTCTGACTGGTGTAAGGTGGTATATCATTGTTGTCTTGATTTGCATTTCCTAGACAATTAGTAACATTGAACTTTTTTGTGTATTTGTTGGTCATTTGTATATCTTCTTTGAAGAGCTGTCTGTTCATGTGTTCATGTTGTTTACTTTTTTTTTTTTTTTGAGTTGGAGTCTCACTCTGTTGCCCAGACTGGAGTGCAGTGGCTGCTCCGGCCACTGCAGCCTCGACCTGCTGGGCTTTGGCGATCCTTCCACCTCAGCCTTCCAAGTAGCTGGAACTACAGGCGCATGCTACCACGTCTGGCTAATTTTTTGATTCATTGTAGAGATGAGGTCTTGCCAAGGTGCCCAGGCAGTTCTCGAACCCGCGGGTTCAGGCAATCCACTCACATCAGCCTCCCAAAGCACGGGATTACTGGCTGAGCCACCTACCCAGCCGCATGCTGTTTACTTTTTAATGGGATTACTTGCTTTTTTCATGCTGATTTGTTAAAGTTCTTTGTAGCTTCTGGATATTAGTCCTTTGTCAGATAATAGTTTGTGTATATCTTCTCCTATTCTGTTGGTTGTTTATTGGTTCTGATTATTTTTTTTTTGCAGTGCAGAAGCTTTTTAGTTTAATTAACTCCCATTTATTTATTTTCATTTTATTGCATTTACTTTTGGTGTTTTAGTCATAAATTATTCACCTAGGTCAATATCCAAAGAAGTTTTCCTAGGTTTTCTTCTAGGATTTTTTTTTTTATGGCTTTGTGTTTGGCATTTAAGTCTTTAATCCACTTTGAGATAATTTTTGTATATGGTGAGACATAGGGATCAAGTTTAATTTTCCTGCGTGTAGCTATCCAATTTTCCCACAACCATTTGTTGAATAGGGTGTCCTTTTTCCATGTATGTTTTTGTCTGTTTTGTCAAAAATCAGTTGGTTGTGTACTTTGATATATTTCTGGCATCTCTAGTCTGTTCCATAGGCCCATATGTCAGCTCTTGTACCAGTACATTCTGTTTTGGTTACTATAGTCTTGTAGTATAATTTGAAGTCAGTTAATATGATGCCTCCAACTTTGTTCTTTTTGTTAGTATTGCTGTAACTATTCTGGCTCTTTTTGGTACATGTCACTGTGGTCTTTAAGAAAAGGAGAAATTGGCTACTGGTATTAGTACTAGAAGATTCAAGAGGATAGCTTTCCTTATGAATAGTCGATTTTTAAAAAAAGTTATTGAAAGCTAGAAAGAAAGAAAGAAAGAAAGAAAGAAAAGAAAGAAGAACGAAAATAAGAAAGATGGGAAAAAAGAACCAAGAAAAGAAGAGAACACTGAAGAAACTAAAAGAAGTAAAAGGAAAGGGGGTGGGAAAAGAGAAAATCTCATATTCCCTTTTACTCTCATTTCACTGCCTAGAAATTTTCAGATGGCTAAAAATAAAAATCTTTCATTTCAAAATTTTTGTGACTAATTTTTAGTACTTTTTATAATAAGAATCTATTTTATGAAAGTTTTATTTGTTAAATATTAATTATAATTTAAGACATTATTTATGTTAGGTGTTTTGAAATATTGATCATAGCTTGGGGATGATCATTTTTACTCTCAGAAACTCTGGATTGAAACCATTACTTTTAACTTCTGTATCAATTTAGGGAAGTCAATCTTGTTAATTCTGGAAACATAAGATAGGATTTAGCCCTGCTCGGGAGTTTTATGGAATTGCCAGAGTAAGCTGTTGGCCATTGAATACTGCCTCACCCTGTTGTTCACATGAATTTGCTGATTTGTTTTGTGCCAGAACCCTTCTGTTCCCCTTTTACAAGGAGGTCTGGGGCAGCAATTCTTCTTTGCAGGCTTCGATTCCCTGAGTCTAGGTATATTCTCTCTGGTTCCTAGATGTTCTCTTAGTAGTCATTGTTGAGAAAGTAGAAATCACATTTTTTGAAAATTGTTAGTTATACTATCATATTATATTTTAAGTAAATGTTTTTGGTAAGTCATCAAAGGAAAATGAATCTTTAACTCTTAAAATTACATTATAAAATTCTGTAGTCTCTGAAAAACATTACTTAATTATCTATGTAGTCTATCATTGTGCATCTGGAAAATTATTCAGCATATTGATCATATGTCCCTGTGTAAAATCAGTTTTGAGGCATAAATTGGATGCTATTTGCCCCAGTCTGAGTAAATGTGAGGATGGGTGTGAGTGCACCCTGTGATTGACGGGATGGTGTCCTTTTCAGGGTTGGTTCTCTTCTCTTCTGGAGAGAACTGGAATACTTGGGTAAATGGTTATCTTATTTATCTTTAATTATCTTTCTTATATGTATGTATAGCTCATATTTATTTCAGTGTTTAATATTACAAGTGTTTTGGGTCTTCAGCCAGAGGTTTTGTGATGTTTTTATGACCAGAAATATGCGGTAGGAAATTAAATCTTATTGATATCAATTAGCCTATGGTAAAATTTGTTTCTTTTTAAAAATTTTTTATTTTATTATAGAGATGTAGGGTATAAGAAGGCTGCATGCATGCAGGTGAAGTCTGTGCTCTCATCTGGCTCTCACTCCCCCTGGTAGTGGACCAGGTACCCTTTGTGTTGTTATGTGCCCCTCACCCTTCTCCCTCCCCTGCAGTGCCTAGCAACTGCTGATCCTTCTCTTGTGCTAATGTAACTATTGTTCAGGTCCCACTTATGAATGAGAATGTGCTGTATTCAGTTCTTTTTTTCTCTGATAGATCACTTAGTATAATGTTCTCCAACCCATTCCAGTCCTTAATTTTGTTCTTCCTTATGACTGTGTAATAAATGTGTCTGTTGGTTGCTTGTATGTCGTCTTTTGAGAAGTGTCTGTTTATGTCCTTTGCATTTTTAATGGTTTTTAAAAAAAATTGGTTTCTTTATGTGTTGTTTTGCTTGAAGATGTAGTTTCTAAGAGCCTTTCAACAGTGTATTTTTACTGTATTTTTAAATATTTTGATTTTTTTTTATACTAAAGAAAAGTAAGTGATAAGAATAATTTAAAAAATTTTCTATAATGTTAATTTTCCCATAATTATCCTGGAACAAAGAAAGATGACTAATTTAGAGTCCTTTAGTAGCTATAATGATACAGTTGTAAAAAGAGCTAGATGTTCTGACACAAAACTTTATTGGATTATTTTGCTTCTATTAATGTCCAGTTTAGGAAGCCTTCTGGATGGCAACACTAAATGTTTCATGGTAATTCAATGTGTAATGAATTTTGGTTTTATTAATCTTGCCACACTTAGTAACTAGAATAAAGCCAGATGCTGCAGAATTATTATGTTTAAAGTATAAAAGAAAGTTTTATAGGTTAAAAGCTTTAGTGGAGATTCATAGATATATTAGGTGTCAATTAATTAATGAACAAAATTCTTTATGATTTTATAAAGGACAAAATGGAAGTTCATGACAAAATTACAAAATGAAACAAAGTTGAAAAGATAGAAGAAAAAGCATAGTTGCCTGCTATTAGATAAATGAGTGTGCCTGAACTCCAGATTCCTACATATATGTATCATTTATTAATTCATTTATTCCAAGGACAGATGTCATATTTTGGCCTAGCTTCTAATCACACTATATACTAATTCATGACAGAAATAACAATTCTATTCAGTTTATTAAAACTTAATTTTATCCAAAACCATAATTTAAAGACTCCTACAGGCTTAGAATGATAGAATTTTAGGATTTCAATAGACCTTGGAGATAATCTAGCTTGGTCATTTTACATTTGAGGAAAGCAGAGGCCAGAGGCCTGATGCGACTCTTTTGATTATGTTGGCATGGATAAAGGAGAATCTGATTCTGACCGTCATGACAAACATCCCTTGTTTCAGTTACAGATGAACAAAAGCTCTAGAGACATCAGATCAACTTTTCCTTATCACGTGTATGAGGATTATTATAAACACAAGCATGAAATTATAGCATTTTCTATATGTTATCCATTTGACAGCTATTACTTATAATTCTAACATCTTTGTGACCTGGCAATTGTTATGTTTCTTATTTTACTGAAGAAGAAATTAAAGTTCAGAAAGGTAAATAATCTTACTTAAATGCACACAGATAGTAACTAGTGGAGCCAAGGTCTGGTCTGACTCTTTCTAAAGTTTCAGGAGAAGAATTTAGAAGAAGAAGAAATGAGTCTGAGTCTGTCCATAAATGTGTAAACTATCACCAGGGTAAGAGTCTATATAATAATAAAAGACTTGGAGGGGATTGGACCTCTCTGTTTGTGACTGAAATAAGCAGCAATATCAGAAATGAAGGTATTGTTTTTTTGGTTTTTTTTTAAGTTGGTTAAGTCTAAATTTAGCACATGACATTTGTTATATATAATTAAAATATATGGAAACCAAAGTACAGCTTTATAATTTTGTTTGTCATTGGAAATTTTTTTTGGATATAATTGTTCATTTATTTGGTATTTATTCTATAGGCAGCCCTAGCACATGCTGCTAGGACTTCATGCCATGCCTTTTGTGGGTAGAATATTAATAAACAACTTTTCACATCAATTTATTCATGTTGATTTCTTTATACTTTCTTAAGAATCCCTTACCAATATTGCTATCCCATTTCCTCAGTTCTCATCAGGTAAAGCAAATTCTGAGTTATTAAAGACACTTAGTCTCTCATTCCCTACATCATATTTTAATGACATTCTTTATATCCAAAATGGCCATCTCCTCTTTCTTCATTGGCTTAGATATTGTTTCTGGTTCAAAAATCAGTAGTTTCCTCTTGTGGCATAGGGCCTGAATATTTTCTGATATTGCTTTGCTTTTGTAATTGTGACTTTTCAGTTTAAGCCTTGAATAGTGTGGCAATCAGGAGAAAAATTGTCAATCACTCTTGATCCAAATGACCCCACACATATCTCAGAGATAGCTCTAAACACTTGCTAGAACTATCTTCATTTGTCATTGGAAATTTAAGGAATGCTCACTATAGCTATTATAGAGTCTATTCACATTTCCAACATTTCAGCTAACTCTTTTTTCATAGGTTTTATTTCTCTGATTTGATTTCCCATCTACTATTGCATACTGCCTACCTCTTCCACTAGATTATTCAGGGTCTTAATCATAGATATTGTAAAGTTCTTATTTGATTATTCCAACATCTTAGTCATCTTTGAGTCTGTTTCCTTTGACTGCTTTTTCACTTAACAATATTGTTTTTATTCTATCCTTACTTTGTGTCTCATACTTTTCAACTGAATGCCAAACATTGTATAACAGAATGGTGAATAATATTTATGGCTCAGAATGGGCTCATGCCTTCTGTCAGGTCATTCATTTGAAGAGTTGAGTCAATTTAGTTAGTGGTTTTGCCAGGTGTTTGTTGTTGTTGTCGTTGGTTTTATATTCAATGTACCACAACCTTCAAATACTTCCAGCACACTGCTCCTGCCTTGTGTTTAATTTAGGGCTTGGAGTGCCACAAAGTTTTTCTCAGGTTTTGTATTCCACTTGCATATCTGGGTATAATGGGAATCTCTCTCCACACCAGCTCCTCCCCCAGCAGCAGACATCTTTTGCTACCATCGTTTTTTCTAGTAGTGGCAGTAGCATTTCCTAACCCTCTCTCATGGTTTGTCATTTGTTTCATAGGAAGAATTGTTCAGAGAATGGGCATATTTTGGGTCTGTGCACCCAAAGGGGGCCTCTCTAGGATCTCCATCTCTGACCCCAGTCTTGTTTTTAAGCACACTGGTGGGGGATTATGGAAAAGTGCTTGTGAATGAATGCAGACATAGCCTTGTGTATGAGCCCCTAAGGATTCAAAACTATCATACTAATCCACAGTCAGTCTTTAAGAATTAATTAGTTATTTTGCTGATTTATTCCTTTCTTTCATGGCAGTTGTCTCTTTCTCCTGTGTTTTGTCAAAGGTGAAACAGTTCAGGTGGCCCACTTCTTCTTTAAAACTCAGTTTACCGGATTGTTCTGAAACCTCAGCTGTCTGATAGGTTTAAGAAAATTTTATGATTTTGTAGATTTTGTAGATTTTTCTTGTTAGAGTTATATTTCTTGTAGCTGTCTACTAGTGACAGTAAAATCTCCCAATTAATTCTTATTAAAAAGAAGTATAGCAGACAGCAGACACTATCACTGCCATCCTGCCCGTTGTAGCTTTCCTTTAATAAAGCTACCTTTCTTAATTCAAAAAAAGGAGTATAACTATTTAACTGTTCTTATTCTTGAGTCTAGATATTTATGTTACAATTGCTGAATAAATCAATCAATTTAGGTAGTTACATTTTAGCCATTAAACACATATTCTTATCATTTGAAAAAAAATATAAGTCAAGGGTAGTAAAGATACTGGGTATTATGGTGAATTTAGAAACTTGTAATTGTAGCCAGATGCTACTACATGGAAATGATGGTTTGTCACTGATTATCAGGTGACATTGGTAGACTTACTTAACCACTTTGCATGATTGTTCATTACTTTGTAATGTAAGAAAAATGGCACCATTTTCATACTGTTGTTGTGACGATTAAAGATATACTTTGTTGTTCAACATGGCTTGTTTGAGCATCTATAGCTAGCCAGTACTAAAGGTGCTAGGGATACAGGAATCAACGAGAGAGAAGCATTCCCTTACACTTACAAAGCTTGCATTTTACTAGGAAGAGACAAATTATTATAAACATAGAAAAAAATCAGGCAAGTTCAGGTAGTAATAAGTTCCTTGAAGAAAAATAAAGTGTGGTAAAAATAGAGTGCAGTGGGCTACCTGGGGATTGTTTACGTTGAGGAGGCAGCTATCTGAGTAGGTGACTTTTGTCTAGAAACTGAATGACTCCTCCAGCCCCACTCCCCCAAAACCAGCTCTGTGAAGATGGGAGAGAAGAGAAGTAGTACATTCTAGGCACAGGAAACATCAAGCCCTGAACTGGAATGAGTTTAAAATATTTGAGCAAAAAAAAAGAAAAAAAAATCAGTTTGGCTGCAGCATAATTGGCTAGAGAGGATGGAAGAGGATAGTTTGAAAAGGGAGACAGGATTCAGATTATGTAGGGCTTGTAGGTGAGGTTAAAAACGTTATACATATGCATGACCCTAATCCCAACACTGGCAAAATATAAATATTCAAGATATATTAGTTATTTTATCATTATCATTTCCTCATCTAAAAGAATGTCAATTTATCCTGCCCCAGACAAATGAAAGGCAAAAAAAGGATGGTGATGCATTGCTCCGGAATTGTGCATTTGGATAAGTAAATCTAAAGTGGGAAGACAGTGGAATTTTAAAACCTTGCCGCGCTTGGTGGCTCAGCCTGTAATCCCGCACCTTTGGGAGGCTGAGGTGAGTGGATTGCCTGAGCCCGCGGGTTCGAGATCCACCTGGGCAAGCGAGACCTCATCTCTACAATAAATCAAAAAATTAGCCGGGTGTGGTAGCATGCGCCTGTAGTTCCAGCTACTTGGAAGGCTGAGGCGGAAGGATCGCCGGAGCCCAGCAGGTCGAGGCTGCGGTGGCCGGGAGCGGCCACTGCACTCCAGTCTGGGCAACAGAGTAAGACTCCAACTCAAAAAAACAAAACAAAACAAAACAAAAAACCTTAGAGCTTTGTCCTTCAAACTAGTCCTAATATCACCACTCATCTGTATGTTAGTTACAACTAGAGTTCCAGGCAAAATTGTAGAGTGATCAGAGTTTATGTTTTGATGTCCTAACTACTATTTTTTTTTCAAATGCTCTTCTACTCTACTTCATAGATATTAAATGTCTTTCACATAGCCCCATAAAAACTTTCATTTCTACAGCCAATATTTTAATTAATAATTTAAATAAAACTAACAGATGTATGATAGCCTTTTACATGGCTGACCTCTAGTTCATATAAGACATTCTTACAGAGATAGCTGCATTTCAGATAAACTAACAAAATAGAGTTATAACTGTTATTGTGAGAAAAGATACCTTTGTGCAAAGACATCTTACATACTAAAACTTGTCTTTCCTATCCTCAGTCCATATTGTGATTCTGAAAGCAACACATTCAACATTGTTTACTAACAGGCAATCACCCTATCCACTCTTCCTTTATTCCCTTAAAAAAAAAAACATTAAAACAACAAGCAAACAATTACTTTTTATATTAAATAGAAATTGGTCTAGCACAGCCGGTAGAGAGAGGTCTCAAATTTATTTTCTCATACAAACCTTTTGTTTTCCATTTTAATAAAAAAGAGCATACCTAGAACCTAGAACCAAGACTGAAAGGTAGCATAGATATGGTTTTGTCCTACCATTCTTCAAAATTTCTACTCCCTGGTAGCCCTACAATTTCTCACCAAGACCATTAGCTTACCACTGGCTGGACAAATTCCTCTGGCCATTGGGAATCCAGAGAATCCAGTATCTCAAGAAGTGGCCTATTTAATCTTGGATTATTTATTTTACAGTTCTTCACATATCTCTTATAATTCTTTCACCCCAACTTATAAACAATGCATGTTGGATTCTGATAAGCTCAATAATCACAAAATGCTGGTGTTTTCCTTACAATTTTTTTGTCTCCCTCTTTTTTGGTAATCTCTCTTACCCTCTTAATTTCTTATCTAGTAACATTTATGTATTTATATTATTCTGCATTTCTGCCATTGCTATGTTGTCAACATTATAATTCATTTTTTTTTTTAGTAAACAACCAAACCAATGCTATCACCAGAAAAGACGAGTTTATTCTTCAAGTTCCTTTTTTATTTTTGCTCATTCATTCATTCAATAAATATTCATTCAAGCATTACTCTTGGCCCTGAAAGTATAACAAGGAGCAAAAGGAAGTTTTGTAAGTTGGAGGTTTTGACACCTGACTCTGTGTGTTTGCTTATTTACTTTTTTACACTCCCAAGCAACAAAGGTCATTTAGACATATATGTATATGCTTTTCCTTAGGGCTATGAAAAAAGACCCTGTTTGTAGGTGCTGTCCACAACGAGTGTACAAGAATAAAAGAGGGCTCCGGAACCATATTCACACTTTCTATCAGCTAGTAAGTTTCCTGTCAATATGCTTCTTTTCTACTTCACTTATTTTCATTTCTTTTCCACTACAAAGAACAACAAATTGTGATGTCGGACTTATACACCAATTTTGCTTCTTCAGTTGGACATCATTTTTTCCCCCTAAATTTTGTAGATTTGAATTTTGCCTTCTATCTCTTGCCTCATTTCTCTGACTTCTTTATATTTTTTGACAACTTCCAGGAAAATATTGCATAAACCATGATTGGACCAACCGACACCTCCATTCATTATGTATATTTAAACCTTTCTTAATTTTGATAAGTATTTTCTAGGAGGTAGTTTTGAAACTCCATGAATTATGGATTTCAGGGGCTACTGGTGCAACCTATTCACTCTTACTTTATTATTATTTTTTTCACTTCTAACCCAAGAATATATAGGGCTGCTAGTCTCATCAATAAATTTTCAGGCACAGTTTATTTTGCAAGATCTTGAATAAAAAACAATCTATTACATCAGTAACTTTTAGACATTTTTTTCTCATTTCCCTCATTTGTAATGTTTCATGATCAAAGTTTAAGCTGTCAGCTACTTCTGACCCTTATGGGTCCTGACTTTTCCTCTTTGCAACTGTAAATTTTGGTGAGTACAGAGTTTGTTTGTCTAACCACTTTCTCCTTCAGTGTCTATGACTGTATTCATTAAGAATGATCTAACCTATCTTCTGACTCTTCCCCTTTTGTTTATTTTATATGTGTAGTCTCTTATATGTGTGGAGACTTGGAAAATCTATTCTGCTCCATAAAACCTTTTTTTTAAAAATTTACTTTTCCTTATATTATTATTCTTCATGATATAATTTCTCTCAAGCAATAGAAGCTTGTTCATTCTACACACTATATCTTTCTGTAAAATTTATCATCTTTTGAAGAAAAAAAGTCATTGCCACTGCATGGTCAGAAAAGCAGTATTTTTCTCAACTTTTTTTTTTTTTCCTAACCATGCTTGCTATCAATACTACTGGGTCACTTTGCTTTTGAATAAATGTAATCTGTTCCTTTGAATTGACATCAATGTTTGTGTTGTTTTGATCCCAGTGGTACTTCTGTTTTTTCCCTTTTTTGAGCTCTTCCCATCCCAACTTCAATATTTTTTGTACTAGGTAGGAACATATTATACCCTTAAATCAATGTTATTTTGGAGGAATTAAACACATTTTATTATTTATTTATTAAAAATCCACAGTGTATGTAAAACAAAAAGTACCACTGTAGCCTGGCTTTCTGTGGACACCAGTGTGAAGTGCTCTAAATGGTCCATTATGTTTGCCAGAAAATATGTAGCACTGCTTATGTATTTGGATGACATGACATTTTTGCTGGAGAAGAGAAAAGTCTCTGGTTTTATTTTTTTTTTTTTGGTGATGGTTTTAGCTCTTCAAGGTTTTCTACATATCCTTTCTTCTCTTTCCACCTGCAGTACCTGATATTCTAATATTTTGTTTCTTCATTTCTTCCTCTTTTTTCCTGGAGGTTTTCTTTCTATGAATCTTGTGGCATAGCTACAATGACTCATTCGTCTTATGCTTTTAGGATTTCTCTTTCTCTGAATACTCTGTTAACTTTTATTCCTAATTGATTTTTAAGTCTGTTTTCTTGATAGCTACTTTATATACCTTAAAATTCTCTAATCTTAAGTGGACATTTTGTTGAGTTTTGGAAAATATACAGAGCTACATAGCTGCCACAACAATCATGATAAAAAGAAAAAGATTTCCATTATTTACAAATAGTTTCCTTGCGTTTCTAATTGACCGACCAAGTGGTTTTCTCTAAAGAAATTTTTTATTTTCTTTCTTTTCTTCCCAAGCCTATCTGTTCTCTTTATTGAATAATTGTTTTCTTAGTGAAAGGATGTCTTCTCTTTCTCCAGTCTCAGTACCATAAGCCCATCACCATCATTTTAAAGTCCCCCCCACCTTTCTGAAGCACCCTTTCCAAGACTTTTTTTCCCTCCACAAGGGACTGTGCATTTACGGGGGCAAATCTTACCTGCTTTGTTGTGTTCTGTGTCCTGAACACATGTATCTTCCTGCTTTTTTATTTCATGGAGCTTGACAACCTGAACAAAATAGTATTTTTGTAGAATACAAAATTTTACATGTTTTTATCCCTCCCTTTTCCCCAATAGGAAAAGCAGTAAGCTTGTTTAAAATAGTTGTGACGCTTTTATGTACTACATATTATATTCAATTTGTTTCTAGATCCCCAAAAGTGACCTTTTAATCCTTATTTGGCCTTAACTGAAAAGCTTCAGGCATTGGTTAAACCTCCTTCTCTTGCCACAATTTTACTTTATCTTTGTATTACTAGACCCAAACCTGACAAATTTTACTTAAATTTTTGTCACAGAATTATTTTTTTATTATTCATACAACAAACTTTTTATTTCAAAGCGAATGAAAAAGAAATCTCCTTTGGTTTTCTTTTCCTTTTTTTATAGTTTCAAAAATTATTTGTATGTTTACCACTGATTCAATGCTTGGTCAAAAGCTTTAATTCCCAAGCATTTTCAGCTGCTGTTGAAAGACATTAGATGTTAGCAACAGAGTGCAATCAAATAATATCTATCCTGGTTTCTCATCCCAAGGACATGATATCTAGTCTAGCTTCCTGAAGCCTCAATTTCTCCTCTTGTAAAATACAAACCATACCTTTCAGGACACTGATATTGTAAAAAGTAGAGAGAGTATAAGTATAGGATGATTATTTTAAAAAACCTACACATTTGAGATAATATATATATAAAACACATAACAAAACATATGGACCCATGGAAAGTATTCATTAAATGATAATAATTATTATTTCAGCAAATGAGAACTTTGGATAAATTTTAATTGAAAAATAACGATAATCACATAATCTCTTTTACCTAGTATCACAACTAATTTTCCTCCTTCTCCAGAAAGTTTTACATTTTTCCTTCATCTGTATAATATTTTGCTAGAAATTCTAGGATTTTAGAAAGCAAAACAAGAAAACCAGATCTTTGCTTCCGATTTTCTCCTCTGTGCCTTCCTTGACTTCTGTATTTTTTTCTCTTTCCTTTTCTGTCCTTAATTAGGTTTTCAGCTTTGACTCTCTTTCCTGTTGGTTTCCATTTTCAGGTGACCCTGATCCTTGCTTTTCACAATGAGAGAAGAAGAGGATGGGATGAAGAAAAAAATACTATGGAGTCTAAGCATACTCAGTCTTCATCAGTTAATGTTTCTCTTTTCCTGTTTCCTTCTGTGATTTTTCTCTTTCAAAAGTCACAAGGTTCTCTTCTAACACTGTAACCTCAAAAATCTTCCTCCTATCATTGACTATCTTAGTTTATTTCCCAGGTAAAATAAATTTGTTTGAAAAACTCACAAAATGTAAGTTACTGTCTTATAAACAAGAAAATGAGGAACCCCCCACAAGTTATTTGCAATTGGCAAATAAAACTGGCAAGCATATCCGGGCCTCAACCAACTCCTTTTCTACCTTGCCATAAGTCTAATTAAGTGCTTCTCAAACTTGGCTATTGAAGAGAATCACCTGGAAAGACTTTGAACATTATTAAATTCTGCAGCCACACCATGACTGATCTAGAATCACCGAGGGTAGGTCCCAGGCTATTTTAATAGCCCCCAATAATTCTAATGTGTAGCCAGGGTTGAGAAATATTGCTATAATTAGATATCATTTTCAAGTTCACTTCTACTTTAAAATTCAATTTTTATGGTTTTGGAATCAAAAAGTTAATTTATCAATAACATTTTTTTCCCCATTATAATTATTTTCTTTGATAACATTTTTTAAAAAAGGAGTAAGGAGTTGCTCTGGGGTGAGATTATGGTGGTCTAACTAACCAGGAATCTCTCAGGCTCCATCTGAGAACACATAAGACTACTCACAGTACTGCTTGAAACTCTTAGTTTAATAATGGTGTGCCGCAGCACAAGGTGTACAGTGAATGCATTAGAGGGATATGTGGACATTTATTCCTGTAACCCTTGAGTCAATGGTGCAAGACCTAGATTACAGCTTGGTCTACTCCAGTGCTGTACAAACAATAACATTTTCTTTTCTTTTTTTGTCTCAAGGTCTCACTTTGTCTCCTAGACTGAAGTGCAGCAGCATAATCATGGCTCATTGCAGCTTCCATCTTCTATATTCAGGTGATTCTTCTGCTGCAGCCTTCGAACTAGCTGGGACTACAGGTGTGCACCACCAAACCTGGCTAATTTTTAAATTTTTTTTGTAGAGATAGAGTCTTGCTATGATGCCCATGCTGGTCTCGAACTCCTAGGCTCAAGTAATCCTCCTGCTTTGGCCTCCCAAAGTCCTGTAATTACAGGTGTGAGCCACCATGCCTGGCAGATGTTACCATTTTCTATGTATGTTATTTGTGAAAACTGTTGGGAAGCACTGCCAAATACATTGTTTTTTTCACCATAAGCATGGTTACATCTTTCACTGTACAAACAATTCAACAATTAATAATCCAATGAACAATTTTCAGCTTCTTTAAAAAAATTTACAAGTTTATCCATTCACCAATTTTGCTCTCTTTTGCTTTGCTTTCTTTCTGTGTTTATATGTGATTCTCTGAGAAAAAAGTGTATAATAAAAAATTAATTCACAACTGGTTATAGCAGGTGACACACAACCAAAAAAAATCATTTTCTATCACTGTTACTGAGGATTTCTCAGCAGGCATTAGACTTGTTCATATGCAATTTTTACAATAGAAACCTTTCTTTACAGAGTAGAAGAGGTTTTTGCATCCAGCTTGCCACCTGCTTGCAGAAGATTCCCAGAAGACAAGCACATGCTCTGGGTCATTGATTCTCATCTCATTTCATACATATAATGAATTGCTGTTGGGTGTAGTTTGGGGTATGAGTGAATTTCAGCTGTCATCTCTAGGGCAGCTTACCAGAATTAGATCCTGCCATTTCAAATGTTGTTTGTCTTCATTAATCTTAATTCTTGCCCCATTTGTCCTATACAGCTAACGTGACCTGAATATCTTAATATGCCTGTGTGCTGTCTGGAGGGCTAAGAATGAAATACAGAGAGATACTGTTACTTGTAATTCTAAGTAATATTACATCTATTTTTATCATTTTGTTGTTCTTGTTAATTTAGCTCTTCTTTAATTATTTTCTTGGTAACTTTCTAGCAAGACTACGGTGTCTTTATATTTTATTTTTATTGTACAAGAAGCATGGGTGGTAAAGAAGCACCTGGACAGGCTCCTGAAATCTATACCAGTCAGAAAACTTCTGTTTAATTCAACATATGTCTTCTGGGTAGTTGTTCTTTGAGGTCATGAAATATGCCTTAATCTTCATACTTCAACGCTAACACAGTGCTTGATATCTGGTAGACCCTTGACTAGAGAAAGTCTTATGATAAGCTAATGAATTAAAAAATAGTATGGAGAATAAAAAATAAGAGCATAACAAGTTAAATGTCCTTAAATATTATAAAAATCACTGCAGAGAAAATAACCCCTGTACTGGAAGGACTACATAGATGGTCTATTTTAATTCTCTGAGTTAACATAGACATTATCATCTTCATTTATAGATGGATAACAAAGCTCAGAGAGTTGAAGAAACTCACACAAGATTACACAATATATTAGTAGAAGTTCTGTCTGTTTAGTTTAAAATACAGCTTATACAGAAAACCATGATCAGTGTTTGATTTGTTCCTTTAACTTTCAGAATTAATTTGTTGGCTTTAAATTAACTAATTTTAGCTTTCAGATTAATTTGACAGCATTCTAGCAAACTTCAAATGTCATTAATATTTTCCCCCCAAATTGCTTCAAATTCATAGGTTTTATCATATGCTTGGCATTTTGATTAATTATAGTTATTATTATTTTGGGTTAATTTTTCTACTTTTGGCCACTCTCTTTCTTTAGGTGTACTGTTGACATTAGCCCAGGAAGTGCTTTTAGATTTTTTTTTCCTACACAAAAATATGTACCAAGTTTACTTTGTTTATTTGCTGCCCATGACCTGAAATTAGCTATTTCTCTAAGGATCCTTGGCTATAGTGAATTGGTTTTTAGATACCATAATTGTATGCTCACTGCTACTGGGTTTTTATTGCTTCCAAGTTATTTTAATGACCAGAACAAAAAAAAAATACATTTTTAAAGAAAGAAATAAATTATGAGTTAATATTGATATTTCCAATTTAGGTTTAAGAATGATGATTTTTAAAAACTTTAAATATATTTATCCCTTTTTAAAAATTAAATATCCTAGTTCTTTATAATATTAGCATAATTATTTGTCTTATTCTATAATATTTCTATAATAATTATAAAATAACAATACCAATATTATTACTAACAGTAAAACACACTATGAACACTGCTCTACACTTTATTTTTCACTTAATGTTTCCTGAATGAAGATCAGCATATAGATACATTCCTCATTAGTTTTTTAGGATTTACTTTGAAATATTTCAAACTTACATTAAAATTGCAATAACAGTAAAAAAACCTCTCAAATTTTTATATTACCTCATGCAGATACCCCAATTATTATTTTACCTCATATGCTTTATCATCCACCCTCTGTCTTTCTATATCATGTACATTTGTATGTATTTGCTATATATAATATGATCAATATAATTTTCTCTTCTTGAACTATTTGAACATAAATTGCAGATATGATGGTGTCCTATTACTCTGAAATATTCCATTGTCTATTTTTCCTACTATTTCCTATAAGTACAACATAATTATCCAAACCAGGAAATCAGCATTAATATAATGCCACCATCCAACTCACAGACCCCATTTAAACCTTACTAACTGTCTCAACAGTATATCTTTTTTGTCTGATCCGGAATTTTGTGGGGACATCTCCTTCAAACAGTTCCTTGGGTTTTCTTCGTTTTTCATGACTTGAAAACTTTATGGAATAGAGACCTTTCAATCTATAAGATGTCCCTCAATATGGGTTCCTCCATTGTTTACCCATGATCATATTCAAGTCAGGCATTCTTTAGAATATGACAAAAATCATGTGATGTCTCTTGGGAACATCAGGTAAGAAAACATACTGGTTAACCTTGATCACTTGGCCACATTAATGCTTTCCAGACGTCTCCACAATGATATCACAATTTTCACCTTGTAATTGATAGGAATTTTGTGGGTACACACTCTGAGATTATATCAATATCTGATTCCTTATCTAATGTCTATTCACTAGCCTTTCCATTTATTGATGATTCCTGACATGTTGGCTATAAATACTGATTTTATATTTCTATCATCCTTTCTTCATTTTTAAAGATTTTTTTGCAGCAAGAAAGTGATCTAACTAGCCCCATTTATTTATTTATATGGTGCAAATTTATGGATTTTCGTTTTTCAACATGTTTTAATCCATTATTATTATTATTTATTTTGGTGCTCAAATTATTGTAAACTTGGCCAGTGGGTAGCTATTAAAGCTTATTGTCTTACTCTATAATATTTCTATAATAATTATAAAATAACAATACCAATGTTATTACTAACAGTAAAACACACCATGAACATTGCTCTATACTTTATCTACACTGTCCTTCTTAAAATAAATACTATTGTAATAATAGCATGTACTTTGGAGTATACATTAAAAATATTTTAAAAAAATTTTTTGACAAATGTATACACCTGTCTAACCGCCAACACAATAAAAATATGGAACTAATTTTATCACCCTCAAAATATAGCCCTGGACCCCATCCCTTGATCCTCAGCCTCAGTCAACAATCAGGAACATAAAGATATGTTTTATGAAAAAGTTTGCTTTCATTGGAACATTTAAATCATCAAGGTAGAAAGTCAACAAAGAAACATTGGGGTTAAACTGGGCACTAGAACAAATGGAACTAACAGATATCTATAGAACATTCCATCCCAAAACTACAGAATATACATTTTTCTCATCAGTACATGGAACATTCACCAAGATAGACCATATGATAGGCCATGGCTAATACCTCTCTAAATATTACTTTTCTCTACTGTCTTTTCCTTCTATGACTCCAATTTAAAGGACTAAAAGTTTTGGCCATATTTAATATGTATCTTGAAAGGCACAAATCCACAGATTGAAGAAGCAACATGAGTTTTAATAAAGATAAATAGAAGGAAATACATGTCATAGTAAAACTGCAGAAAACTGCAAGGACAAATATTTCTTAAAGGCAACAAGAAAAAAATTAAAAAAAGACATACTCAAAAAAAATAGAAGTGACTATTGACTTTCAACAGAAATAATGGAAACTAAAAGACACCCCACTGATATAAAAATGTGGAAACAAATCTTGGAAACTTAGAATTCTATACCTAGTAAAAATATTATTTGGGAATGAAAGTAAAATTTTCAATGTTTTTAGACAAATAAAACTGAAAGAATCAAGAGGATTACTTGAGCCCAGGAGTTCAACATTAGCCTAGGCAACATAGTGAGACTTTGTCTCTACAAAAACCATTAAAAATTTATTCAGGTGTGTTGGTGCATGCATATAGACCAAGCTACTCGGGAGGCTGAGGTGGAGGGACCACCTGAGCCCAGGAGGTTGAGGCTGTGATGAGCCGTGATCAAGCCACTGCACTTCAACCTGGGTGACAGAGTAAGACTCCAACTGTAAACAAACAAACTTTTAATTTGCATGAGACTTTGATGAAACAATGATGCATGGCAATTACTGAAAGAATAGAAAAATAATATATAATTACCAAGCTAACAAAGGAGAAAAAAGAAAATACTTTTCAAAAATAAATACACAAGAAGGCAATAAAAGCAAAGAAAAGAGAACTTTATGTAACTATTATAATAAATGACTTTTTTCTTTAGTTCAATAGTGTTAGGGTATACAAATAGTTTTTGGTCTGGGCTTGAAGTGTACCCATTACCCCCACCAGTGCACATTGTAATTGATAGGTTATTTTTTGGACTCTCTTCCTTTTATCCTGCACTCATTCTGAATCTCCAGTGTCCAATATACTATTCTCTATGTCTTTGCAGATACATAGTTTAGCTCCAACTTATAAGTGAGAACATGAGTGTTTGGTTTTCTGTTCCTGAGTTGGTTCACTTAGGATGATGATCTCCAATTTCATCCACCTTGCCAAGAAAATATTATGTCATTTTTTTAATGGCTGAATAGTATCACATAGTATGTATATACCACGTTTTCATTATCCACTGATAGGCTGATGAAACTTTAGGCTGATTCCACATCTTTGCAATTGTGAGTTGTGCTGTGATGAACATAATGGTACAGTTGTCTTTTTAATAAAACAACCTCTGTTCCTTTGGGTAGATACCTAGTAGTGGAATTGCTGGATCAAATGGCAGATCTACTTTTAGTTCTTTGAGAAATCTCAATGCTGATTTCCATAGTGGTTGTACTCATTTACACTTCTACTAACAGTGTACAAGTGTTCCCATTTTACTGAATCCCTGCCAGCATCTATTGCTTTTTGATTTTTTAATAATGGCTATTCTGTCTGGTATAAGGTAGTATGTCATTATGGTTTGCATTTCCTTGATGATGAGGGATATTGAGCATTTTTTCCATATATATGTTGTCCATTTGTACATCTTTTTAAAAAAGATATCTGTTTATGTCATTTGTCCATATTTAAATGTGTTTTTGTCTTTTTCTTACTGATTTGTAGATCCTGGATATTAGTTCTTTGTCAAATGTATAGTTTCTGAATATCTTCTCCCATTCTGTAGGTTGTATATTTCCTCTGTTGATAATTTCTTTTGCTGTGCAGAAACTTTTTAGTTTAAGTCTCACTTACTTTTTTTTTGTTTTTGCTGCATTTGCTTTCGGGGTTTTAACCATAAATTCTTTGCCTAAGTTGATGTCCAGAAGAGTTTTTCCTAGGTTTTCATCTAGGAATTTTGTGCTTTCAGGTCTGACATTTAATTCTTTAATCCATCTTCATTTAATTTTTTTATATAAGGAGAGATAGGGATCAAATTTTATTTTTCTGTATGTAGCTATCCAATTTTCCCAGCAGCTTGTTAAATTGGGTGTCCTTTCCCCAGTGTATGTTTTTTCATTTGAAAACATATGTAGATATTTGGGATTATTTCTGTATTCGCTATTCTGTTCCATTGGTCCATGTGTCTGCTCTTGCATCAGTACCATGCTGTTTTGGTTACTACAGCCTTATAATATAATTTGAAGTCAGGTAATGTGATGCCTCCAATTTTGTTCTTTTTGCTTAGGATTCCTTTGAGTGTTCTGGGTCTTTTTTGGTTTCACATAAATTTTAGGATTGATTTTTTCTAATGCTGTGAAAAATGATGTTGGTAGTTTGGTAGTGATTGCATTGAATCTGTAGATTACTTTGGGTAATGTGGTCATTTTAGCAATGTTGATTCTTCATCCATGAGCATTGGATGCTTCTCTATTTGTTTGTGTTCTCACGGTTTCTTTCATCAGAGTTTTGCAGTTCTCCTTGTAGAGATCTTTTACCTCCTTGGTTAAATATATTTCTAGGTAGTTTAGATTTTTGGCCGCTATTATAAACAGAATTGAGTTTTTTATTTGAGTCTCAGCCTGGTTGCTATTGGTGTATAACAGCGCTACCAATTTGTTGATTTTATATCCTGAAATTTTACCAAAGTCATTTATGTTGTCCAAGATTCTTTTGGAGGAGTTTTTAGGGTTCTTTAGTTATAAGATTATATTGGCATCATACAGAGCTAGTTTGATTTCTTCTTTTACAATTTGGATTCCCTTTATTTCTTTTTCTTGCCTGATTGCTCTGGCTAGGACTTCCAATACTATGTTGAATAGGGGTGGTGAAAGTGGGCATCCTTGCCTTGTTCCAGTTCTGAGAGGGAATACTTTCAACTTTTCCCTATTTAGGATTACATTGGCTGTGGGTTTTATTGTTTTGAGGAATGTTCCCTCTATACCTATTTTTGCTGAGGTTTATTATCATGAAGGGATGCTGGATTTTATCAAATGCTTTTGCATCTATTAAAATGATTATATGATTTTTATTTTTAATTTTTTTATGTAGTGGATCATGTTTATTGACTTTTGTATGTTGAACCTCTCTTGTATTCCTTGGATAAAACCACATGGTCATGGGATATATATATATTTATGGCTGTTGAATTCAGTTTGCTAATATTTTGTGGAGGATTCTTATGTCTATGTTCATAAAGGATATAGGTCAGTAGTTTTCTTTTTTTGTTCTGTTTTTTCCTTGCTTTGCTATCAGAGTGATATTGGCCTCACAGGATGAGTTAGAGAGGATTCCCTCCTCATCAATCTTGTGGAATAGCTTCATTAAAATTGGTACCAGTTCCTTGAAGATCTGGTAGAATTCAGCTGTGAGATCATCAGGTCCTGGACTTTCTTTCATTAGGAGACTTCTAATTACTGTTTCAATCTCATTACTCATAATTGATCTGTTCAGGATTTCTATTTCTTCCTGATTCAAGGTTGGGGGATTGTATGTTTCCATGAATTTATCCATTTCCTCATGATTGTTGAGTTTGTCTGCATAGAGGTGTTCATAATAGTCTTGGATACTTTTTTGTATTTCCATCATATCAGTTGTAATGTCTCCATTTTCATTTCTGATTGATCTAATTGGAATTTTCTCTCTTCATTTCTTAATTGATCTGCTAGTGATCTATCAACTTTGTGTATCTTTTCAAAGAACCAGCTTTTTGTTTCATTGATCTTTTGTATTTTTTTATTTCAATTTCATTTAGTTCTGCTCTGATCTTCATTATTTATTTTCTTCTGCTAACTTTGGATTTGGTTTGTTCATATTTTTATAGCTCCTTGAGGTGTGATGTTAGGTTGATAATATACAGTTTTTCAGTCTTATTAATGTAGGCCTTAACTACATTAAGGCCTAACTGCTCAGGGCTTGCTTTCTTCCTGCACCATACGGCATTAGCTTCAGCAGAACATGGCAATAGGTATGGCAGTTTTCCCTCAGGGACTGGAGTCCTGCAAGGAATGGGACCCTCCAAGTCTGAGGCAGGAGCGCAGAACTCCTGAGTACCTTCACTCACCTTCCACTCTGTGTTTGGAGGCTGCTTGTGGTCTGTGATGATCTTGGCAAGAGTCTGGCTAGTTTTAGCCCAGGTGAATAGATTTCTCTCTTCTTTACTCTATGTGGTTATTACTGTTTCTTTGATTTGTTATGGGGTGCTCTGTTGGTCCTCTTCTTCTCTGGGTGCTAAGGAAATGCTCTCTATCTTGGTTTATTCCACAGGAGAAATATACTCTAGCTGCCTCATGTTGGCCATCTTAATCCATTCCCTTGCTATCCTATTTATAATTAGCAAAATGTATGAAAGTAATTGCAAATTAACTTATAAATTTTCTTAAAATATAAGAATTTCATTTTTCTATAATCCAAATTACATATATTAAAGTTCTGCATTTTTGGCATAAACCAACTTAGGGAGGTGTTGGATGTGTTCTGCATGTTAAAAGAAGGCTGCAAAGTGATGACCTGAAAGGTAGGTATAGCCAGAGAACTTAACACTTCTCTCAGAATATCTATGTTGTCCCACACATTTTCCACCCCCCTTACAGTTAGTTGGAACTCTTTAACTTGGTCTGGTTAATGCACATGCGTGGAAGTGTTATGTGCTTGGCCTAAACATTTAAGGAGTAATATGTGATCCCTCATGTCTAACTTATCCTCCTGATCAATGGAGGATACTCCATGTTCCAGAGAATAAAGATGGTGAGTTTACTCCAGCCTAGATTCCTGGGTGATTGTGTAGAGAAAAGTTGCCTACTGTCTTATGTTAGAGGTGTAGCATGAAGGAGAAATACCTCTTTGACGTCTTAAGTCACTGAGAATTGGGGCTAACTTTTTAACACAACAAGCCTACTTAACATAACTAGTTTTTGCAGCATAACAAAAGTTTTGATAAGTGCTTTTTGTAAACATACTACTAATGCTAAGTATTGTCTAATTGCTATTATATCCAACGTATTTGTATTGTGATCAGAGGTTGAATCTCTATAATATCAGTTTTTAAAAATTCATTCATTCAAATTCATTTTCTGAATTGATACATGGTCAGTCTTTTTTTTTTTTTGTACCCACATTGATGGATATTCATATTTTTAAGTGGTACTTATTTCTTTTTTATTTTTATTATTTTTATTTTAAAGATGTGGGGTACAATTCAGGGTTAGGTACACAGATATTCATTATGCAGTTACCCGTGTTGATGAGGTGTGCCCCTCCCTCCCCTGACAGTGATTCAGGAGAATGTATATTCTCAAGTTTTTGAGTACACTGTTCTATTTGGGTCCATTACATTTTGTTTATTTATTGTGTTGTTCACATTTTTCTATATTGATGCTGATTTCCTTTGTGCTTGATCTATCATTGACTGAGTGAGATATGCTTAAAACTCTTAGCATGCTGCTATTTTCTTTTAATTATTATGGTTTTGTTTGATTTTCTTAATGTATATTTAGATCTATGTTATTTAAGGGAATGAAACTTTAGAATTATGATATTAGTTGACAATCTTAATTATATAATGAAACTTTTTATTACTAGTAGTTTTTTTGTCTTTAAATCGTAGATGATCTGATATTACACAGGTTTCTCAGACTTTTTTCTTAGTGTTTTCCTAGCATGTCTTCATCAATGTTTTTATTTGCACTCTTTTGTGTATTTTTATTTTAGGTGTGTGGCTAAATTTCTTTTTAAAATCTAGTCTGTATTACACAGTCATAGAGGAGGACAAACATATGGGCTTCACAGCAACTTGGATGGGTTTAGAGACTATAATACTCAGTGGTCTATCACAGAAACAAAGAACAGAGTACCACATGTTCTCACTCATAAGCAGACACTGAACATTTACCATAACACTGTGGAAAAGAGATTGGCAGTCGTGGGATACTGCTGGGGTAAGAGGAGATGCAACATCAATAAGGGCACCTGATCTCAAACCAGGCAAAGTGGGGACCAAAGGGAGGCCCCAACTTTACCTGTATAATGTCCACTTGTATACCTAATTCTGCATTGTACCACACATCTTTAAAATAAAATAAAATAAAAAACTAAATAAAGAAATAATAAAATCCAGTCTGAAAATTACTGCTTTTTAACTAAAAAATTTAAGCTTTTATCATGATTATTAGTATAGTTGAATTTTTTTTCTACCAGGTGCCAGGGAGTACTTTTAATTCAGGACCGCTTTAAATTAATTTTCAAGGTCAAATACACACAGCTAGAGAATAAAATGATGGTTATCAGAGGTGGGAGTGAGGGAGAAAATGAGAACATTTAAGTCTAAGAAAATGAAGTAGAAGAAATGCAAGATGAGCAAGTCTAGGGAAATCACGTGCTACATGAGGACTATAGGTAATAGTATTATATTGTATTGGGAATTTTTATCAAAAGGGTAGATTTTAGGTGTTCTTGCCATGAAAAAAATGTAAATTTGTGAGATGATAGATATATTAATTTGCTTGACTTTAGTAACAAATTTCACTGTGTATATGAGGGTGGAACCCCAAAATTCAGAATTTATTTGTTAAAAATTGTGTATTTATTCTTACATGTTTAAACTTTAGTTACCTTCAAAGTACTCTCCACTTGATACAATACACCTATCAAGACATTTGTTTCTTCTGCTCAAAACAGTTTTAACTCATCAATTTTGATGCCTTTTAGTGCTTCTGCTGTTATTTGTTTCATCCCTTCTACATTGGCAAAATGTTTCCTTTTGAGGACTTTTTTCACCCAGGGAAACAAACAAACAAAAATGTCGCTCAGGGTGGGGCACAGGGGTCACTGTCTTTTTTTATAAAAAACTGCTGAAAACTCAGCGCTGTGTGGGAGGTATGTTGTCATGGTCTCCTGTTTGCCACAACTTGGGATGTTTCTTCCACAAATCGTGATGCCGCCTTCTCAAAGCTTCTGGGTAAAAACGTTAGTAGATCATTTGATCAGGAGGAACAAATTCTGAGTGTACTACAAGGGCCTGCCTTAAAAAAAAAGATAATTCCGTCTTTTATGGGTCCCCCCTCTTATATAGATATCAAAACATCATGTTATACACCTTAAATATATTCAATATAAAGGTCAGAGAATAAATGATAAAAATTAATTTCTGAATGATAAAGAATATTTATAAGATATAAATATAATAAATATAATAGTTTTTTTGACAATGTAGGTTACATGGTTTCATTTAAACTTACATGAGAATTTGCTTTTGGTAGCATATTTTTTTAAGAGCCTCATTCTCTCTTCCACTCAGAGTCATGGCTAACATTCTCTTTATCTGACATCTTCAATTGTTGTCACTTTTTTTTTCCTTGTCCTCCCTGCTACTGAGTGTATATCCCCTTTGGATTTTGCATTTATGAAAATGTATGTATTCAAATCTTGAACAGACTTAATATATTTATCTGTCCCCTGTGTGGTCATTAAAACTCAAGATTTTAAGCTACTGGCAGTATAAAAACTCAAGATGAGACTTTCCATTCACATAACAAATTACCTAGTTATTGTGTTCCCTGGAATATCTCACAAGTATCCAAATGGAATGTTTCTAAAATGACGTCTTTGTTTTACCCACCTGCGCTGATCTTCTCAGTTTTTCTGATTTCAATCTCAGTTAGTGAACCCCATCCATTCAGTTACTGGGACTGGCAAGTGGGAAATAATCTTTCCTTCTTTCATTTTCATTTTGTATTCAACCTATCAGCCAAGTGTATTAATTTTACATCCAAATATATCTCTAATATAATTCTCTCCACCACTCTGGACAGAAATCACCATCATTTATTTTTCTCCGTAGACTGTTTCAGTAAACACCTGACTGATCGTCCTTATGTTCTAGAGTCCCTCTAGTTTGTTTATCCCACACAGGCAGCACACACAGAGATTTTTAATAAGAAATTTGATCATGTTTCTCCTCTTTAATGATCTCCCAGCATACTTAAAAGATAATTCGTCTATTTCCTACACAGGTCTATGCTATCAGTTTTCTGTACAAACTAGACTCTTTCACCGACAAACACCCACAAACTAGACTTTTTCCATTCTATGCAAACAAGGTTGGTTCCATGTTTTTACTAGTGAGTACTTCCCTCCCAGTTGTTTCCATTAGAGAAGAAGACTTCAAACAGCTGTGCTAAGAAGACCATGTATTCTTTGAGTTTCAGCTCTGACCACCTTATTTAAACTATGTTTAGGTCTCTGCCTCTGGCCTTGGTATTCTTTTTCATCGTATCCTGTCAGTTTTATTTGTAGTATTTGTCTTATTTTTTAGTTATGCATTATTTTAGGAGTGTGTTTGTTTTTATGTAAAACATTTTTTAAAACTTTCTTAGTCCACTAGAGTATTAGAACATTAAGGGCAGGGATTATGTCTGTCTTGTTCACTCATATTCTCAGCATCGAGGATTGTGCCTTGCATATAGTAGGTACTCAACAAATATTTCTTAACTAAATTAATACATTATTAATTTTAGCTGCAACATTAATTTCCGTATTTATTTTCAGACTTTTCTTTTTGAAAGACACAGCTTGTGAATTTGATTTGGAGTTCAAAGTCATAGGTTTGAGCTCTTTCTCTGTCGCTCAGAAACTCACATAGTAGCATATCACTCACTATTCTAATTTCTAACTTCATGTGTAAAAATGATTGTTAGGTGTTCCAGGCATTAGAATCATTCTCCTATTAGCCAGTTGCCTTTAAGGTTTTGTGGTAATGTAACAGAGGGGAACAAAAAGGTGTATTTTTTTCCTTCTATACAACCTCTACTATTCAGTGAGAATCAGACTGTCTTGGTCTAAACTTATCTTAAAGAGAAGAAGTTCCACAAAGATTCTATAAGTCCAATACTGCTTCTCTTTTTTTTGTTTATATTTTATTTTAAAGATGTGTGGTAAAATTCAGGATTAGGTATACAAGTGGACATTGTACAGGTAAAGTTTGGGCCTCCCCTTGGCCCCCACTTTGCTCGACTTGAGATCAGGCACACCTATTGATGTTGTGTCCCTCCTCACCCCAGCAATATCCTGCTACTGCCAATCCCTTTCCCATAGTATTATGGCAAATGTTCAGTGTTTGCTTATGAGAACATGTGGTACTCTGTTCTTTGTTTCTGTGATAGATCACTGAGTATAATAGACTCTAAATCCATTCAAATTGCAGTGAAGTCCATTTGTTTGTCCTTCTTTATGACTGTGTAATATTCCATTGTATTTATGTACCATATATTTTTTTATCAAGTCCGGTTTCAATGGGCAGTGTGGCTGGTTCCATGTTTTTGCTAATGTGAATAATGCTGCAATAAACATGTGTGTGCAGGTATCTTTTTTGAAGAATGATTTGAGTTCCTCCAGGTACATTTCCAGTAGGGGGATTGCCAGGTTATATGGAAGGTCAGTTTCTAGTTCTTTTGAAATCGTCACACTGTTTTCCATGGTTAAAGTAGTTTGCATTCTGATCAGCTGTGTAGAAACATTCCCTTTTCTCCACATCCTCACCAGCATCTGTTCTTTGCTTTATTTATTTTTAAAAAATTTTAAACATATTTTTTATTTTAAAATTGTGGGGTACAGTTAAGGGTTAGGTATACAAATATATATTGTGCAGGTACCCTTGTTGATGGGGTGTGCTCCCCCGTCTCAGGACAGATAATGATGGCCATTCTTACTGGGGTTTAGTGGTATCTCAGTGTGATTTTGATTTGCATTTCTCTGATGATTAGTGAGGCTGAGCACTTTTCACGTGTCTGTTGACTGTCCATATATCTCCTTTTTGAGAAGTGTCTATTCATGTGTTTTGCCCACTTTTTTTTTTTTTTCAGATTGGAGTCTCACTCCTTCACTCAAGCTGGAGTGCAGTGGCACACTCACAGCCTCCCTAGCATCAACCTGCTGGGCTCAGGTGATCTTCCACCTCAGTCTTCCAAGTAGCTGGAACTACAGGTGCGTGCTACCCACACCTGGCTAATTTTTATTTTTTTTATTGTAGAGATGAGGCCTTGCCAAGTTGCCCATGCTGTTCTTGAACCCCGGGCTCAGGCAATCCTCTCACCTTGGCCTCCCAAAGTACTGGGATTACAGACTTGAGCCACCTGTGCCCAGCTTTTGTCCAGTTTTTAATGAAGCTGTTTGCTTTTTTCCTTTCAGCACATTTGTATTCATTGTAGATCCTGAATGTTAGGCCATTGTCAGATATACAGTTGGCAAATATTTTTTCCCATTCTTTGGTATGTCTTCCCTCTCTTGGTGGTTTCTTTTGCTTTGCAGAAGCTTTTCAGTTTAATGAGGTCCCACTTGTCTATCTTATTTCTTATGGCATGGACATCTGGGGTTTTAATCAGGAATTGGTTGCCCACTCTGATTTCTGTAAGTGTGTCTCCTGCATTTTCTAAGATTCTTATAGTTTCAGGTTTTACATTTAGATCTTTGATCCGTTTAGAGTCGATTTTTGTCTATGGTGATAGGTAGGGGTCCTGTTTAAAACATCTGCATGTGGTCAGCCAGCTTACTGAATAGATTCTCCTCTCCCCAATTGTTGGTGGTGGAGGCTTTGTTGAAGATGGGTTGGTTGAGAAATTGAAGCTTTGCTTTCGGAATCTCTATCTATTCCATTGGTCCATATGCCTGTTCTTGTACAAATACCAGGCTGTTTTGATTATTGTACCCTTATAGTAAAGTTTAAAGTCTGGAAATGTGATACCTCCCTCTTTGTTTCTTTTGTTAAAGATTGCTTTGGCTATTCATGGTCATTTATGTTTCCATGTGAATTTCTGTATTGTCGTTTCCAGGTCTGAGAAGGATGATGTTGGTAATTTAATGGGTATTTTATTGAATGTGTAGATTCGTTTCTCAATTGAGTCTCTTTTCCATTTCTATGTTAACTTGTAAAACAAAGGGTAAAAGAAGAATATTTTGTTTTTCTTTAGAGTCTTTATCTTATTTGATCTTTCACAATTTATGACTTAACTAAATAGGCCAGGCATCAAACATCCAACTTACCAGTATTTTATACATCATACAGGGCATTTCTCTACTCATACCTCTGTTCACAGAGGACTACTACTGACTCTAGGAAAGGTTGGGTGGCCAGGGTATTTTGTAACAATTAACAGACACTACTGAAAAGCTTTTAGCAATATATGCTCTTTCACCTCTGTGATGCTTTGCGCATATAAAATCAAACATCAAGAAGAAAATAAGCAAAGGTCAAATTCAAAGTTTTTACTGTCTGAATGAATCTCAATTTTATTTTAATACTTGAATTATAATTAGTATTTGGGCTTTCTAGTATCAGGTCTTTGAAATTTTAAGTTATTGATATATCTCTGTGACTTATAACCCTAACATCTTTATTTTGTAAAATATATGTATAAATTTTTTATAAATTGACTTTTTAAAAGTATTTAAAACATAGATTAGGTAATAAACAATAATTTGTATTTATATGCTATCATGTAAAACTATTTTAGAACTAAGTCAAATTAATGGTTTATTAAGAATTATCGCACAATGTAGGGATCTGTGTCCTAAATTAAAGTATTGCAATATATCTTCTATATTGTTAGAGTGTAAAGAGAATACATTTTGAAATAATGACAAACTAATATTTGAATTTCATGTTTATAATTTAATAGTAACTGATCTTGAGGTACCTAAGTAAAACATTGTTTCCATGTACCAGATTTCTACAGATATCCCTACTTTACTTTTTACTAAAAATATTTACCAATTTTAGTCCAGGATTAACAGTTCTTATAGTCACATGCTTAGGAATTAATGAACAGTTTTGCATTGTTCAAATGACTACATATTTTTGTGTATTTGGTGGCTCCCAAATGTATATTGACTCACTAGATTTTCCTTATTTCCATAAATTGTTATGGAAATAGGAGTAACAAACTCAAAATTACATCAAATGGATGAATTTTTAATAAATGATGGTTTGTTTTTACTTAGTGGAAGCAACAGTGCATGGTGCTTAATAGTTCAGATTTTTGAGTCAAACAGATAGTGATGTGAATTCTAGCTCTCCCATTTGTGGGTATATTCACTTCTTTAGAATAAGAGGCATGATCCAGTATACAGGAAATGGATTAAGAGAGGTTAACTTCTTTTTCAAAATCACCATGTTGTCACTGATGATCTGGTAGATGAAGAAGCAATCTGCTCTCCCAGTCCATACTTAAAAAAAAAAAAGGAACACACTTATCTACATATGGTAAATAACATATGATATCACATATCTTTATATATGACCTCAAATATTAATCATAGACTCTTGCTGAAGGCATTTTAGGCATTAGAATAATCCAATCCTGGTGACCTAGCACTATTGCTGTCAGTCCTGAGTTCTGTGTTTCTTGGTCATCAGACACATCTGACAGCATTGTGGGTGTCATTTTGCTTTAATGTGTGTCTTGAAGGAAACATTTGCCATTACTGGCTCCCTTATTGGCATCTGAGAACTGGCTATGGAATACACTTTTGCAAGTTTCTAACCTATTCAAGAAGATTGTCGGTGGCAAGGAAACTGTGCATGATATGAAGAATGCTTTCCAAAAAGAGTTTCTGAAGAAATGGAAATTAGTCTGCCTCTTTGAGTGTATTTTTTTATATATTGTAACTGAAATGATGGATTTGTCATTCGGCATCCCCTGCTACCACTCCATCTAGTCTTGTTCTAACTCTGAGATTTTCTGAAAGGTACTGTCCTCTGGGATGTCCTTTTAACGTTCAAATTTCACGTGGGGTTATAATATGACATTTTTTTTGTAAGATATTGTTCAGAAATTAATTCAATACTACATTCTTTTGCATATGTAGGGCTATACCTGTATTAGTCTATACATTTATATGACTATTGTTGTCAACAACTGTTTTATAGACCCAACTAGCAAGGTCTGAATGTGGTAGAGTTTCTTGCTGTCATTATAAATAACTCTGCCTCTTAAATTAGTTTAATTTGACCCCATTCTGCACTCTATACTTGTTCTGCAAATGCTTGGCCAGTCACCTAGAGCTGACTTTTCTTGAACTTTAGTATGAATTCTTTTTTTTTTTTAATTGTGATATTGAGGGGTACAGTTAAGGGTTAGGTACACAAATATGTCTCGTTCAGGCACCCTTGTTGATAAGAAGTGTCCCCCCATCCCCAGACAGGTATTTACTGCCATTAATCCCTTCCCCTATCC
>CAUYQG010076222.1:0-25858 GCA_963574415.1 Tarsius wallacei | reverse complement strand
ATGGTAGATTATTTTTGACATGTGTTGTTGGCTCCAATTTGCTAGAATCTTGTTGAGAATTTTTGCATCTATATTCGTCAGCAGAATTGGCCTGTAGTTCTCTTTCTCTGTTGTATCTTTACCCAGTTATGGGATCAGTGTGATGCCAGCTTCATAAAACAATTTGGAGAGAGTTCTGTCTTTCTTGATTGCCTGGAATACTTTCAATAGGATTGGTACTAGTTCCTCCTTGTATGTTTTATAGAATTCTGTTGGAAATCTGTCTGGTCCAGGGCTTTTTATTGTAGATAGTTTTCTTATGACAGAGTCAATTTCCTGGGTTATTACTGGTCTTTTAAGGATTTCATTTTCTTCTTTTTCAACCTTGGGAGGTTGTGTGATGTCACAAAGTCTTCCATTTCATTTAGGTTATTGAGTTTGTTTCCATACAGGTATGCATAGTAATCTCTGATAATCCTTTGTATTTCTTTGGGGTCAGTTGTGACTTGATCTTTTGCATTTATGATTGTAATTATTAGGGCTTTTTGTCTCTTTTTCCTGGTCAATCTGGCTATGGGGTTGTCACACTTTTTCATCCTTTCAAATAATTTGCTTTTTGTTTTGTTGATTTTTTCTATAATATTTTTGTCTTCTATGTCCCCGAATTGGGCTTTTACTTTGGTGATCTGGATTCTTTTACTAAAGTTAGTGTTTTGGTCGTCTTGCCTTTCCAGCTCCCTTAGGTGATTTGTTAGGCTGTTGACTTGTTATCTTTCTGTTTATAGAGATATAAATTCTCCTCTTAGAACTGATTTCATGGCATCCCTGAGATTTTGGTAAAACATTTCTTCATTTTCATTTGTTTCCAGGAATTTTTAAATTATTGTTTTGATTTCTTTGTTGACCCAGGAGTTGTTCAGCATCATGCTGTTTAGTGTCCATGCCTTTGTGGGTTTTGGGAGAATTTTGTTGGTGTTGATATTTATTTTTATTCCACTGTGGTCTGAGAAAGTGCATGGCAGTATTTCAATCTTGTGAAATTTGTTTATGCTTGATTTGTGGCCAAGGATGTGGTCCGTCTTGGAGTATGTTCCATGTGGTGATGAGTAGAACATATAGTCTGTGGTTGTTGGGTGGAGTATTCTCTAGGTATCTACTCAGTCAAATTGGTCAAAGTGTTAAGTTGAGGTTCCAGGTTTCTTTGTTGATTTTTCACTTCAATGATGTATCTAGGGTTGTTAGTGGGTTTCTCCAGCTATGATAGTTTAGAGTCAATATCTTCTTTTAGTTTTCTTACTAGATGCTAGTGCTCCTGGTTGGGTGCATATGTGTTTAAGATGGATATTTCTTGTTGATGAATCAAACTTTGTATCATTTTGTAGTGTTCTTTTGTATCTTTTTAAATTTTTGATAGCTTAAAGGTTGTTTTATCTGATATTAAGATTGTATCTCCTGCCTTCTTTTGTGATCTGTTCTTCTAAAAATTTGTTTCCATTCTCTAACTTTGAGTCTGTGGACATCCTTTGTGGTGAGATGAGTTTTGTGGAGGCAGCAAATTACTGAGTTGTATTTTTTTTAATCCAGTTTTCCATTCTATGTCTTTTCAGTGGTGCATTTAGTCCATTCACATTCAGGCTGATTATTGAAATGTGAGAGTTTGTCCCTGTCATAATGCTCTTATAAGGCTGTTTTGTTTTTGTTTAGCTTTTTTTCCCCATATATGTGTGTGTTTTTGTTTTTGCAGGTATGGTTTGTGTTTTGCTGCTTCTGTGTTTGTGATCTTGTGAAGTATATGATCTTCCTTTTGTTTCTTTATCTTCTACACACATTACCTTTTTAAGCATCTCCTGTAGAGCTGGTCTTGAAGCAGCATATTCTCTTTGGGATTGGATGTCTAGGAAGGATTTTAATTCTCTGTCACTGATGAAGCTTAGCTTGGCTGGGTAAGAAATTCTTAGTTGAAATTGTTTATCTTTGAAAGCATTAAAAATTAGGGTTCAATTCCTTCTGGCCTGTAGTGTTTCTGCAGATAAGTCTGCAGCAATTCTGATTGGTCTCCCTGGTACATAGTCTGACCTTTTCCCCTTGCTGCTTTTAAGATTTCTTTTATACCTACTTTGTGTAGGTAAACTACTATGAGTCTAGGGGTTGGTCTTCTCATAAGATGTCTTGCAGGTGTTCTCTGAATCTCTTGTGCTTTTATAATCATCTCTCTGGCCAGATGAGGGAAGTTTTCTTGAATGACCTCATGGAATGTTTGTTCCAGGGTGTTTTCTGTTTCTCTTTCAATTTCAGGTATTGTGATTAGATGTAGGTGTGGTTTCTTGATAAAATTGGACATCTCTTGGAGAGTTTCTTCTTAGGTTTTCTTCCTCTATTTTTAATAAATTGTGTTAATTCCATATTTTGGTCTTTCAGCTCTGAAATTCTTTCTTCTGTCTGATCAATTCTGCTTCCCATGCTTGTCAGTTTGTTATTTGTTTCTTGGGTTATTTCTTGGAGTTCTTTATTTCTATTATTTCTAAGTACACTTTCTTAAGTTTGTCCAGCTCTGTTGCACTTTCATTTAGTTTTAGCCCTTGCATTTCTTGATATTTATTTAATCTATCTAACAATTTTCTGATCTCCATAAGTACCTTCTGGGTATTGTCGTTCTCAGAGATAGCCACTGTTTGTACCCTAGTAGCTGTTCTTTCTAGCACTGACTCTGTGTTGGGACTCTCATGTTTATGGGCAATTCTTCATTGGTTTTTCTTCATTTGTAGCAGTTCTCTTATCTTTCTGTTTAACTCCATTGCTCAGTGGAAAATGGAGAAGCAGTCACTTCTCATATTTGCTTTACCTTTTGTCCTTCCTTGAGCCGGGGCTCTGAGTTTGTTCAGTTCTGAAGTAGGGTTGGGGGTGGGGCGCTGTACTGTCTCTTTCCAATTTTGAGCACTTACTAGGGAAAGGGGGTGAGGGATGCAAGGGTTCAGAGCCTATTGGCAAGTCATAATGTTTGCCATGTGGTGAATGGGCCAGCTGGGACTCACTCTCCATCTCTGCACAATATGTCCTTACAGTGGGTAGGCTTGCACATAACCCCTGAGTCCAAGACAGTGTATAAGAGGGAAAAGGGAGGGGAGAAGGAGATAAAAAAGGAAAATGAAAAGAAAGGAAAGAAGAAAAAAGAGAAAAAAGAAAAACTACAAAACAGAGAAAGAGAAATAGAAGGAAAGAAAAGAGAAAATAATCAAGAAACAAAGCAACCAAATGAAATAGTCAAACAAACAAACCAATACTGCCACCAGCCTCCTTCTTAGTCAATGCTATTGCCTGCATCTATCACCCAATAGCTGGATCAGGGTGGAGGGTGGGTTGCCTGGGGTTTTGCATCTGCCATCACCCTACAAGGCTTGTGCACTGTGGGCAATGCTCTCTGAGGTCACCAAAACAGCCCCAATGCAATGCATAGATCAGCACCTGATCTCAAGACGCAGTTCTGCTATTCCACAGAGGCCACGCTGGAGGACTTTACTGCTCAGGTGTTAGAGAGTCTGCTTAGTTTATCTGCCAGCTGCTGTTCCAGACACTATTGGAGTCAATAGTTCCCTCCCCAGCAGTTACCAGTCTCTGGATCTTGGGACCTGGTGGCAAGACTCTGGAGCCCCATACAGGTTAGGATTGGCCCCTCTCCACTACTTCCTTGGAAGCCGGCCTCAGGCTCCCTCGCTGCTTTCCCTCCATGGTTCTTGCTGCCAGTGTTCAGCTTACCTCAGCAGTTTTTCCTGGGAAAACCTCCCAAGTTGTCTGCTGCTAGGTCTCCTCCTCTGATTATATGCGTCTGTGTTTGGTCCAGTGTGGGGGTGGGGTGTCTGTCTCTCTGGAATCACACACTTGGAGTATCCTCTCTGGGCTAATGATGGTCGATTTCAGAGGGGTGGGTGCAGAGATCACCCCTCAGTCTCAGGATATGGGCTGCTAAGAATTGGGTGAGATAAAGCAGGCCTCTGTCCAGTCCCAGGACAGAGAAAATGATGGTGGGTCATATTTTCTCCTCCAGTGGGGCTTAGCTCCAAATTTCCTCCCTGTGCTTTCTCCTCGGTCTCTGCTGCCAGTGCCTAACCTGCTGCTGTAGGTGGTGGTGTGGGCCAGGTGCCAGGTGTCGAGAGGCAGCTGATCTGCCTTTCCCCAAGAGGTGCCCTGGGCATGGTGGATTTGTCTTCATACAGTGAGTGCTGAATTCAGAGAAGCAGCAAATGGCAGCCGTTTCTGCAGGGGGGACCCGGTTGCTTGATCCCCCGTGTCTCCTCTCATTTAGACATTCACTCACCCACTTGCACACACAAATGGATGCAGATTAGTTCTTTTGTGCACCCCGCCATGCACAGACTCTCACACTCTGACCAGATCCATTGCCATCCTGCCCTTTTCCTAGAACAATATCCTTGATAAAATAATTGTCAAAAGTAAAGATAGAATAAAACTGAAAATTCACAAAAGAGAAATAATTAAGCAGCTTTTGTTTCTACCCCTCAGGGGGTTAATTATGTTGTGGAACGAATGTGGAATTTGAAATTTGAGAGACCTGGGTTTGAATTCTTGGTCTAATATTAACTTGCTGTTTTATGTGAGATAGTTACTCTCTTAGTCTGCTTGGGTTACCATAACAAAATACTGTATACTGGTTACTTTAATGTCAGAAATGCATTTTTTTTTTTGTAGTTTTGTTAGCTGAAAAGTCCAAGATCAAAATGCTGGCCAATTTAATTTCTGATAAGTTTCCTCTTCCAGGTTTGGAGACCTTCTCACTGTGTCCTCGTGTGGCAGAGAGGACATCCTCTTATTACAAGGGCACCAGCTCTATTGGATTAGAGCCCCACTTTTATGACTTCATGTAACTACTCTATTTTCTCACAGACCATATCATCAAATATAGTTAATTTGGACATTAAAGCTTCAATACATAAATTGGAAGTGGGGGTGTAGAAAACACAATTTACTCCATAACAGTTGCCTACTTTCTCTGAGCTTCAGAGAAGCTTCTATTTTCTCTGAGTTGCTTTGGTAGTAAATGGAGATAATATATACCAAGTAAAGTTCTTATAAAGACTGGTGCTCACATAGATAAAGGACTTGGTACTGAGCAGGTGATCACTATATGTTAATTGCTGCTCTTAATATCATTGTGTTCAGAACGCAACAGAGTAGCTAACTCACTTTACTAGTATTTGCTATTTAAAATGCTCAGCTATGGATTTTATATTCCCCTCTGAGAACATGATTGATTAACCCTGAACTTAAGGCTTGGGGGATGAAGGGATGATAGTGAACAAATAATTTCAGATGGGAAAAACAAAAGACTGTAGTGGCAGGAAACCAGGTGCTTCAGGGGTGTATTTTGTTCTCTTGAAATCCCATAACATTTATGTGAAACCTCTTTAAATTTCTGTGGTGACCCAAATTATTTGTTGTGTTTTACATTCACTGGGTTAAGTGGTTTCTATGTTTGATTTTGCTTTCTTTAAGTCTAATTTCATGTACTGTTTATAGGAATATTTCCTTATTTATTTTCCCATCAGAATTTCAGCAAGAGAAAGACTATGTGAAAGATGCAAAAAGAAACAATAAAAAAAGCCATCACAATCTCCTTTATAACACTGCCTCCTCTACAACAACAAAAGTAGACTAATTTAAGAAACTCAGTAGTTTTTCTTGGAGATTTAATTTGCTTTCTCTCATTCTTTCTGGTCACCTTGGCTTTGGTATTTGTACTATTAAATTATAAAAACTTGAATTCAGCTGCATTGAGGTACATATCTTTATAGTTATTTCATCTTCAGGATAGAACATAATGCCTAATACCAAGTAGGTATTGGATGGATGGAAGGATAGTTGGATATATATTTAATGTTTAATTAATTCAGCCTACAACTCAGGGCATTTGAGACTAGAATATACGAGTACCTATATGGAAAATTGGCCGCTTTTAAAAGCAGTGCTATCATCTGCTTTCACCCTGGTCTTTTAGCCACATTAAATTCCCTTGACTATGAAATACTTTCTCTTACTTTCTAGTTGTTGACCTGGTATTTATTTATTCATTTAGCCAAGAGCATTTTCCCCACCTTTTCCATTTTAATGACTGTCTCTAAGATTTTTCACGTCTTAGAGTATAGTATTCTCTTTCTGAGAAACTTTCACTGGCTCCAAATTCTGGAAAAGCAGACCTCTTTGGAAATCTGATAAAGCTGGGTAATTTCTATACTAAGCATAGGGCTAAACACACTGTATTTGCTTATTTGCCTCTTCCAATATAAAATTCAGTAAAAAATAATGATCAAAAGTAATGAAAAAAGAGCTATTCTTTATTTGGTATTTCTCAGAGAGTGTCAATTTCAATTTTTAACTAAAGTAATAGTTCTTAAAATTGTCTTCTATAGAGATGCTTCCAAAGCTTCTCCCCAAGCCTTCAACACCCCAATTTTTTTCCTTCCTCACCAAAAATAACTTCCCCAAATCCATGCCAAATGACTTTTGGCTCTTTCACTCCTCTTGTCATGGATGTTTGACTTTCCTTTATTTTATCTTCAATATATCTTGCAGTGCAGGGCCACTCAAGCTGTCTCATGCTTTCTTAGAAATAGATACTTTCAACAACAATTTTAAAAGCACGGAAAATGAAAAAAACATTTAAAAACTTTTATGGAAAATCAACAAAATTTCTTTGATGAATCAAGTAATTACAATGGGTTTGATTTTTGCCCCTTAAGAAATCTTATTTTTCTATTATTTTAGTTTGATTATATTACAAAATATTGGTCTGTGACAAATTGGAAGAAAAAAGTTGACTTTTTACCACAGATAGTTTGAGAAGCATTGCTTTATTTATTTTTCCTTTTATTATTTTTTTTTATTGTAAAGATGTGGGGTACAATTCAGGGTTATGTATACAAACATTGATTATGCAGGTACCCTTGTTGATGAGGTATGCCCCACCCTCCCCTAGCAGTTTCCCTCAACTGCCAATCCCGCCCCCCTTTCCCTGACAGTTTCCCATTATTGCCAAAAGCTTTCTTATAGTATTATAATTGTTCAAGTTCTGCTTATGAGTGAGACCATATGGTACTCTGTTCTTTATTTCTGTGATAGATCACTGAGTATGATTGACTCCAAATCCATCCAAGTTGCTGCGAAGTCCATATGTTTGTCCTTCTTTATGGCTGCATAATATTCCATTGTATATATGTATCACATTTTCTTTATCCAGTCCGCTTCGATGGGCAACATGGTTGGTTCCATGATTTTGCTATTGTGAATAGAGCTGCAACAAACATACATGTGCAGGTATCTTTTCTGTAGAATGATTTGAGTTCCTCCGGGTATATTCCCAATAGGGGAATTGCTGGGTCATATGGAAGGTCAATTTCTAGTTCTTTCAGAAATCGCCATACTGTCTTCCAAAGAGGTTGTACTAGTTTGCATTCCCACCAGCAGTGTAGAAGCATTCTTTTTTCCCCACATCCTTGCCAGCCAGCATATGTTGTTGTTTGTTTTATTAATGATGGCCATTCTTACTGGGATTAGGTGGTATCTCAATGTGGTTTTGATTTGCATTTCTCTGATGATGAGTGAGGCTAAGCACTTTTTCATGTGTCTGTTGGTTGCCCATATATCTTCTTCTGAGAAGTGTCTATTCATGTCTTTTGCCCACTTTTTAAAGGGGCTGTTTGTTTTTTCTTTTTGGTGCATTTGAGTACCTAGTAGATCCTAGATGCTAGGCCTTTGTCAGATATACAATTGACAAATATTTTTTTCCCATTCTGTGGGCTGTCTCCCTGCTCTCTTGATGGTTTCTTTTAGAAGCATTGCTTTAGTTTCTCTTGAGGTTGACACTCAAAATATTTAACCACCTTTACAGTGTATACAGCAACTAATCAGAATAGAGGGTGATCATACAAAACAGTATATTTTTGCCTTCCGAACATGTGTTATCTGAATATCAGCTCTACATTTCCCCCTTCTAGAGCTCTCCCTTTCCTAATTTCTCCCTATAAAACAGCTTAGGAATAAAGCAAGGAATAAACCTTTATGTGGTGAGAATAGCAAGAGAGGCCAAGCCAAGGACAAAGTCCTCTTTCTCAGCCTGCTAAGAAAAACAGAAGGGGTCAGCGGTGGGGTTGGCCAAGACTTACAGTTTAACATCTTTTCTTCTATGCCTATTACAAAATATAAATTTATTTGGATAAAAATTACTGAATACATGAAATATATTTATATATAAAATTAATCTTTTTTGTTATAGATTTAAAATTTCAATTTTTTTTTTTTTGAGTTGGAGTCTTACTCTGTTGCCCAGACTGGAGAGCAGTGGCATGCGCCTAACTACTGCAGCCTCGACCCACCGGGCTCCAGCGATCCTTCCGCCTTAGCCTTCCAACCACACCCGGCTAATTTTGATTTATTGTAGAGATGAGGTCTCGCCAAGTTGCCCGAGCGGGTCTCGAAACCGCAGGCTCAGGCAATCCACCCGCCTCATCCTCCCAAAGTGTCTGGATTACAGGCTGAGTCACTGATCCCGGCCAAAATTTCAATTTTTAAGAGATAATAGCAAGTACCCCTCCAAAGGGAATGTTGCTGCAACAATGCAGAACAATAAAAATAAAACCTGTATTGCCTTATGTCATTCGATACTTTTTGTTTTATGCCTTATTTTTTACAAAGATTCTGAATAAGTCCACACAAATCAAGATGTTAACTGGAATAGAACTTCTGTTTAAGCTGGTTTACTTTTCATGTATCTATTTTATCTAATGTCATTTGATTGTATCAAATTTTATCATAAAAATTTCATGAGCACTTCAGCGATTGTACTTTTAATCCAAAGATGATGTGTATTCTATTTTAAAACTATTTCTTTTATGTTTTACTAAGTCATTAAATTCTTAGATGGCAGTGTTTCTTTCTTTCTTTTTTTTTTTTTTTTGAGTTGGAGTCTCACTGTTGTCACCCAGACTGCAGTGCAGTGGCAGGCCCACTGCAGCCTCGACCTGCTGGGCTCAGGCGATCCTTTTGCCTCAACCTTCCAAGTAGTTGGAACTACAGACGCGTGCCACCACGCCCGGCTAGTTTTTGTGATTTATCTTAGAGGCGCAGTCTCACCAAGTTCCCCAGGCTGGTCTCGAACCCCCCAGGCTCAGGCAATCCTCGCATGTCAGCCTCCCAAAGTGCTGGGATTACAGGCTGAGCCACCGTGCCCAGTCAGATGACAGTGTTCCTAAAACTAAAATGCTTAGACATAAACTTTCTTGGAAGATCTGTATTTTTAAGGCCACTGCATCCTTTTGAAAATGGTTTCAGATTAACTTTTTGCCCTCTCTTTTGTTTTCTAAAGATATTTCCTTGAAATATACATACTTTGCTTCTTGAAGGCTTTCATTATACAGGAAATGCTTTGCATTATTTAGCAGGACATCCAAAAATAACATGATTAACCACTTCCATCTAGTATCAGTAACATCATGCTTCCTTTTGCTCACATTATTCTTAGATTTCAAACGTTGAATCATGCTCATTGACTGTGATAAATTGAGCACTTTATTAGATAAGTGGAGAGTATGAACCATTCTCCACTCACATCTGCTTTCTACGTCTTTCGCTTTCTGAGCAAACTCATTCATATCTCCCACTTCAATTACTGTCACTATTCAGATAGCTCCCAAATCACCTGCTTCTTCCTTGAGTACTCCCCTCATTGGCACTGAATTTTCAAGCGCCTAATGAATATTATTACTTGCCCAGACCTAGGTTCCCTAATCACAGTACATTTGAAATGAAATGAATTTTCTCTACCTGCTTTCATTCTCATCACTGCTAACATAATCTACTCTTTTTTAATGGCCATTATTTGTGTTAATAGTGATATAAATCTAGTTGTCTGGGATACAAAAACCTATTCTTCTCTCTCTCTGTTACAAACCCGATTAGTCATCAAGCCTTCTTGATTCTACCTCAAATTTTTTTTTTTTTTGTATCTTTTCTCATTTTTCTCTTCATGCTTCGATTCCTTTTGGTCTATGCTGCCTACTTTTAATTTCTTGCCATTCAATTTCACTCTCCATTCGGCCATGATATTTTCTTCCTTAATCACAAGTAAGTTCATAATGACCTTTCCTCTTTTCAAAACTGTTCTAGGTTTTCTACTACTCGAAGAATAAGTTCCAACTATTTAGCATGGACTTCAAAGCTTTTCAAGATATGTGGTTTAATGTAAATCTGAACCTCAGTGAATTCAGTATATTTCTTATATCTAGGATTTTCCATTTCATATGTCTATCTTTTGAAATATTTTTATTTCCAGTATTTTTCTACACATCATAATTCTCCTAAGTTCTCAAGGCTTACCTGAAATACGTCCTTGTTCCCTTTATTCAGGAGCCTTATTCCTTTGAAATCCCAGGGAAATTGGTTTGTATCTCTACTTTGCTTTGGTTTTATGAATGTAGTACACTTTTGTCATAGATATATTTAATTTACTCAAATCATCTGTATGTGTGCCCACACTTCCAATAGTACTGCTGAGCCTATCTCTACCTGCCACTCTTTTCAAAGAAAGCATGAGTTGACAGTCATGGATTTCTTTTTTTTTTCTTTTTGAGTTAGAGTCTCACTCCTTCACCCAGGCTGTAGTACAGTGTGCAGTGGCGTGTTCACAGCCACCCCAGCGTTGACCTTCTGGGCTCCAGGGATCCTTCTGCCTCAGCCTTCCAAGTAGTCAGAACTACAAGCGCACGCTACCACTCCCAGCTAATTTTACTTATTTAATGTAGAAATGAGTCATGAATTCTTAAGTTACCCATACCAACTTCAGTCCCCAAAGGCTTTTGATAGGAAAATGCTGCTGAATTTTGGCCTGTGGTGGTCCTAAACTTTGAAAATGTGTAGCAATGTTTGCATATTTTAGTAAATGGGAAATGCTAGAATTTTAGCAAATTCCCTAAATACTATGTCAATAATAAAGAAGCACTTAAAAAATGGGTCATTTCTTCTATATCTGTGCTGTACTAATCTCTCAATGCAAATTCATGTCTAAAGTGACATTTTCTCAAGGAGATATTTGGTTTTTAAATAAACAAATCTGCAAATTTTGTGTTTTAAACTTTTAGTTTTAAGATTGTGGACTTTCTAAGGGAACTTGTATGTCAGTCTTTCTCTTAGAGGTTATATTATAATGGTCTACTCAGTGTTTAATGCATGATCTTTAATTCAAATTTATTTTTACTTTGTCTAACCTGCATGGGTTTCATAGAGAAACAGTTTCAGGCAGTGTTAGGATTCTTCTATTCCTCTGTCTTTGTCATATGGTAGATACTCCATATATCTTCTCCTTTAGCATTTCATAATAGATTGAAACATTCTACGGGAAACCGTTACTACTGCTTTTGCAAATCACCAGAATAGGTAAGCATCTTAACTTCTTGCCCCAGTAAATAAAAGTGCTAGGTTGAGCTGATTAAATTTGCATAAAAATTCAAGGATAAGGTTCATCTCAGTCCTTGAAAGAATCATAAAACACTGCCAAGTGACTCACAAATGTGGTGAATTGGTCTCATGTGGATTCATATTCACAAATTATATCTAACTGTATCTTTCAGGAATACTCAGTCTTTTCGGTTTGATAGAACAGAAAAATGCTTTAATGTACTTATAAGAATATATATGCAGATATATATATACATATATATATAACATTATCACATCTCAGTAATAATAAACTCTCTTTTTCTGTGATGTTGTCACTTTTTAATATCTTTGCAGGAAAAGATGACACAGAGTCATCTGCAAGTTGTAACATTTCAATTTTACACTTTGGAGATTTCATCTTTTTATGAAATCTTTTCTTTTATAACCTGACTAATGTAAGGTTATGTTGTCTCTCATTACCACCTTTGATCATCCTTTTCAACAGAGCAGGGCTAATGTCATCATCATCATTAAGCTCTGGGAAAATTTCCTGCTGGTTTTTTAGATAATCACAATATTTTTCATTTTATGAAAAACATGAAGGGAACTTGTACTTTATCACTTTCTATTTATTATTACTGAGTGTTTGGGGTGGAGGCAAAAAGGAATAGTAAAATAAGTATCCTGGGGGGGAAAAAAAGCAATCTCAACTATATTTCTAAAGTCAACTTTCTTTCAGTAGTATTGTCCTGTGTATTTTCTGAATAAGCCTTTGTCCAGAAATAAGGCTTTAAGTTTAGGAATCAGGTTAGAAGTTTATCTAAATTGTCATATTTCAACTGAATATTTAAATCATACCACGAATAGTCAAGTGCAGTAACTGCCAGAAACCTAGTCTGGAACTCAAAGCTTATGGTTTTTAGCATTTGGCCTGCTGCCGTATTTGCTGCCACAATTCTGATTCCAATTAAATTATTGAGAATGCAGAATATTGACCCTTGAACAAAACAGTGGTTAGGGACACCAAACTTTCATGTGGTAGAAAATCTTCATATAACCTTTTGACCCCCCAAAACTACTAATAGCCTACTGTTGACCGGAAGCCTTACCAATAACTTAAACGGTCGATTTTATGCTAAATGTATTTTGTATGCTATATATTTTGTATGCTATATGTATTATATGCTGTATTCTTACAATAAAGTAAACTAGAGAAGAGAAATGTTATCAAGAAAATCACTAATAAAAGAAGATATGGCCGAGCTCGGTGGCTCAGTCTGTAATCCCAGTGTTTTAGGAGGCCGAGGTGAGTGGATTGCCCGAGCTCGTGGGTTCGAGACCCACCTGGGCAACTTGGCAAGCTCTCATCTCTACAATAAATCAAAAATTAGCCGGGTGTGGTAGCGCGCACCTGTAGTTCCAGCTCCTTGGAAGGCTGAGGCAGAAGGATCGCTGGAGCCCAGCAGGTTGAGGCTGCGGTGGCCCGGAGCGGCCACTGCACTCCAGTCTGAGTGACAGAGTGAGACACTAACTCAAAAAAAAAAGAAGCTATATTTACTATTCATTAATTGGAAGTGAATCATCATAAAGGTCTTCAGTCTCATCTTCATGGCAAGTAGGTTAAGTAGGATGAAGGAAGAAGAGGAGGAAGGGTGGGCTTTGCTGTTTCAGGGGTAGCAGAGGTGGAAGAAAATCCAGACATAAGTGGTCCTACACAGTTCAAACCTATCTTGTTCAATGGTCAACTGTATATTATGGTTTTATTATTACTAATGCTACTTTGAGGATTGTTTTTGGTAGAGAGTTTTTAATAATTGGAGTGCAATAAATATTACATGAAATTATTTCATGCATGCAAATTATATCTACTGTGCTTGTATCAATGTCAAAGGAATCTTATTAGTATTTGGACTGCTATAGAATGACAGCGAAGTCTGAATAATTCATTGGCTGCTGAAAGGTCAGCTTGACTATTTTCACAAACATTTAGGAAGGCACATTATGATTCCGTCATAAAGTACTTAACCATAACTTTGATTATTTATTTACGCCATCATCGTATGAGGTCAGTTAGAATTATCATTGTCACTATAATTCTATGATCAGAGGAATTGAAAAATACGGAAATAGATGGAAATGTGGTTAGCCAGCTACCCAAAGTTATGACCAAGGTCACAGATAGAGTAAATATCTGAAATTATGTGTCTAAACCACTATGGGTCCTTTCATTGTTCAAGTAAAGGAGAGAGATTGCTTCTTAGATGTGGTATGTTTGCCACTTTTTAGCTCGGAACAAAACTGTACTTTATGTAATACCTTTAAATTTCATATCATTCAACTGTTCAGCAAATTTTTCTTTAGTGCTCTCTGTGTGAACTGCACTAAGAAGGACTGTACACGTGAGAACATCAAGTTTCTGTCCTTGAGGAGTTTCACATACACAATTCATCCTTAATAAGACGAAAAGGAGGGAAAGCCACATAATAATGGCTGACAGGAAGCACTAGAAAAAGGTCAAAGGGCAGGAGTTGATTTCCCATCCAATCTCTCCTACATCTTGTCCTGCTTTCCCAAGTTCAGACCTAGTCCTATGTAACCACCCGGAGAGCCAAATGATTTGGCATTCTTTAAACACTTGTTTAGCATTTATTTGACTGGATAAATAATACAAACTTTCTATATACTAAAGATATTTAATATATATAATATATGTATGTGCGTACACACAGGGGGTGTCAAAAAGGTATACACATTTTAAGTATGACATTAGCTCAAAAAATGGCGTTAATGGCTATGCGACAGACACGACAGTCAAAGAAAATGGTGGAAGCACAGTTGAACGAACGTCATACTACACATTGCTACTGTAATTTAATTCAACTTTGAAAAGTAATACATAACATCTCTTAAAATGTGTATTTTTGGCACTCTCTGGATATATCCCTGGATATATATATATATGTGTGTGTGTGTGTGTGTGTGTGAGTGTGTGTGTGTGTGTGTGTATGTGTGTGTGTGTGTATAGCAACTATTATATAGCAACCTATGACAAACCAAAATGAATAAATATTGAATCATAATCTCAGGTGTGAAATATAATGTTTTAAATTTTCAAATGTTCAATTTAGTGTCTCCCTTTAAACATTTGGTTTTTGCGGGACTGATTAAGAACTTTGGGTCTTCCAGGAGGTCCTGAATGTACCAGGTTTGTGCCCTGGTGTCAAGAGAGGGTTGGAACATAACAGGTTCTCAGATACTGAGTATTAATAAAAGAGATGGGGTGAAAAAAGACACAAAGTGTCCACAGATTAATATCTCAGAATATTACTTCAGCCATATTCTATTTCAGTAGATTGTTGTATAGTCATAAAAATTTTTCATCTAAGTTTTTTCTAAGATTTGTAGAAGGAAATAGGACAAGGCTATTTGTCCAAAACAGTAACTGCCAGGTTTTGGAAACTGGATGTGTTGAGTAGGTTCCTCTTTTTGAAGTGGCTTTATTCTCCAGTGATCCTCTTGGTCTCTTCTTTAACCTCTCTTCCTGGAGCCCAGTCACAGGCAAATACAATTTCTCAGAATTACTATTATCTGGCTGAGTGAAGAAACTAGAATGGACTCAGACAAGGTCCTCAGAACTCCCAAGACAGTCCCTAAAGTGCTGAGCAGTTTTCTTGATCATCACCCAAGTACCATCCATTATGCAATGGTTTTTTTTGCTCCACAGGCAAATCAAGAGAAGGGGGTCTTTGCATTTTTTGAATTATTGGGTTTTGCCCTAGAATGTTCTGAGACCAGGTAGTTCCCTTTAAAACTTTCCTTGGGAGGCTTTTTCTTTCAGCACAGTTTCTTTGCTGATTCTGAGGGCACATCTCTGTCATATTACAAGGCCAATTTCACTGGATTCCAACTGGTAAATCTAGCTTCTCTCAGAAAAGCTTTCTCATTTACTGTGTATAAATTTCATTCCACAAATTCAACTTTTAAACAAATATAGTTATGTGGTTCTTTATAACTTACGCTAAAGTTTGGGCTGTAGGCTGGCAGAAGACTTGATGTTGGTCCTTCTTGAGGATTTAACCATTTAAATTGTCAGGAGTTTTAGAACCTCTAAGGAGTTAAGAGGGAACAATATAGGCAACAAAGAAGTGATAATGACTGTCTAAGCAACTCCTTCAGATACTGAAGAGCCATTCTAGAGGTACAAAAATCTTTTACAAAATAGTCTATAGTTTAGTATGCCTACAAGCATTGCTCTACCATTTCTCATTGGGTATTACCAATTCCCTGAGGAAAATCACCTATACTCAGAATTCATAAATTCAGACTCCACAAATAGCTCATCACATCTCTCTCTCTCTCCTCTCTCTCTTGTGTGTGTTTCTGTATGTGTGTGTGTATATGTGTGAAGATATCCTATTCCTCGACAGAACAAGAAGACCATAAACCAAAAACAACAGCAAGAATGAATTTAATAAATTTTAATAAAATTTAAATTAATAAAATTTCAAAATACTACTCCAGATACACATGCATCCAACTGAACATGATTTTGTTTCTTATTTCACTTTTCTGTAGCTTTCACTTATCAAATACACAGGTAACTGAAATAGAATGGTTATAAACTTATTTTTTTGGTTTGTTTTTGTGACTCCCTTGCTAGTAAGTTTTCCTTTAATTTTTTTTAACTGCTTTTGTTTTCACTTTAATATTCTTTTGTGTTTGTCTTAAGTCTCAGAATTTCTTTGGGAGGATATCAAATAATTTATAACAGAATAAGAGATTTAGAACAAAAGAAATTTCTCAATCTGTGCTATATACTCTCTGGTTTTATAATTTAAACTGACTACAATTTCTGACTCAAGGTTTCAGGGCTTTTGTTTTGGCCTTTAGTGGTATCTCCTACTTTGAACATCTAAACAAAACAAAATAAACAAACACACACACTGAACAGAGATAGAAGCCTTTGAAAATTGCTTCTGTCCCATTCCGTGGGAACTTGACCAATGTGCATTTTGTCATTTGTTAATTATATTGGAAATCTTTGTAAGAAACTCAATTTATTTGGTATCATATTTCAAGCTCTGTTCAATGATTATTTTAGCATCTCTTAATATTGGCATTTCAGGCATCTGCCTGACTGGTCTACCCTATAGTTTGACACTGGTCCACCTCGTATCTTGCTTGGACCACTGTAATAGCCATCCAGTTAGTCTCTCATGCCTCTGGTCTTGCCTTATTCCAGTCATTCAGCCACAAGGTAGCCAGAGATGTGTATCAAAAATGCAGATATAAGCATGAGACTTCCTTCCTTAAAACCTTTCAGTGACTTCTCAGGCATTTTAAAATGCCTTTAAAAGTGCAGAATACTGGGCTCTACCTTACAAATACTAATTGAAAATTTCTGGTGAGTCTAAGAAATCTCTATTGGCATTTGGAAATTTGCATTTGCATTTGAGCAAGAACACTGGAAAATTCTTATGACTGATAAAGTTTCAGAATCATTGATAATAGGGGAAAAATCATTAAATATGATTGTTTTGCTTATCTTTCAGCTATTATTTTCAACTACTATTACAGGGTCTCTGCTCCAGCCATGCTTGATTACTTGCATTTTTCTATCTCTTTTATGCCTTCTTGCTTTTTTCACATGCTATTCCTCCTATCTGGACTCCCTGTTCTCATCTTTTTAACTGCCTAATTTCTATTTGTTATTTAAGAGACAGTAGGAACAATTCTTTACCTATGAAGTTTTTCTTGATCATCCACCTCCCACATTCTTACCCCTTTAAGTGCTCTTATCACATGTAATAAACACCATCATCATAGAGAGAAAGGGTTCAAGTTAAAACTCGTGGACAGCTATGAATATTGTGGCTAGAGACAGGACATGAACTAATGTACCTGACTCTTTCTGTGAGAGTGGTAATTGTATTTTCTGTTTTCTATATTAGCTGCTGGATAGAAGACATTCAGTATTTTTCAAAAAATAATATATTAGGAAAACAAACGTGTAATATGAAGTGTGATAGGATTTTTTCTGCTTCCCAGGACTTAAAGAATTAGGACAAAGCTGATGAAAATGTCACTAAATGTGTTTTATTCCAAAATAGCTACCAAAAAAATGGTGCCATATTTCTTTGTCCAGGATTACCAAATCTAATTGGAATCAGACCCCCCCCTTTTTTTTTTACCACTTACTCTCTCAACCTCAATTTTCTGCCCAATACATCTAAGGGGAAGCAAGAAAAAAAGGGAGTATTACTAGAGTCATGGTCTTATGGGAAGTGAATTGTGGATGGTAAGAGGCTACCCTACCTTGACGTAAAAGACTGGGCACTTCCCTGCCAAATCAAGTGATGAGGCTGCTTTAAAAGAATCATATATCTGTAGTCCAAGAAAAGAGACTGGAGTACATTCTCTCATTTAGAATATGCACTTGGGTAGTAGTTTTTTGACCATCTCTCTGCCTTTCTGAGCTGAGAAGAGAATTGAAGGGAGGAGACAGGGCAGGGTGGGGTGGATGTGAAGATCTTGGGATGCTTACTGGTGTGGTATGGATGTATGAATTTCCTATGTCCAGCATACACTGTAGAAAGTAACCAGTCTTCAGCCATTTTTGTGGGGACCCATACAGGAGGACACATGACCAAGGAAGATGGCCTCACATGAAGTAGACTTCTGAGGATAGAAGCTCAGAGGACCAAAGTGAAAGAGGTCGAGTTTGAACTCCCATATTGAGGACCTATGCAATGGAAGACCCCTGCAGGGTGGGTGCTATGAGCCAGAAGTTTCTCACCAGAAATGCACACCTGGCAAGCAGACAGCATCAGTCAATAGTGGCCATAAAAAGCAGCAACAACCATCACAGAAAAAATTGGAGTTTCTTCTTTTCCCTTCTTTCTTCTTTGTCCTCATTATTAATAGAGCTACTTCCTAGAGAAGGGGAGGAAGGAAAGAACTGAAAAATAAAATATGTTTCCTTTCCAATTAATGTTCTCAAAGTCACGATTATAGGCGACAATGAGGAAGATGAAAGCTTTATATAGATTATTATGTTAATTTTCGGCCAGGGCGTGATGGCTCAGCCTGTAATCCCAGCACTTTGGGAGGCTGAGGCAGGAGGATTGCTTGAGCCCAGGAACTCGAGACCAGCCTGAAAAACATGATGAGACCTCTTCTCTGCAAAAAAGAATATTAGCCTAGCTAATTAGCTCAGCTATTCACAAGGATCACAAGAGAAGGAGGTCAAGGTACAGAGAATGAGCTGGGATCACACCACTGCACTCCAGCCTGGGTGAGAGAGCGAGAGCCCATCTCAAAAAAAAAAAAAAAAAAGAAAAGAAAAAAAAATTGTACTGAGCTGGAATAACTATAAGCTATAGAAATATCTTAAAATTGTCATTAAAGAATCTATCTCCTAGTGGGAATAGAAATCAGAAGGCAGAACTTCAAGAAGAATAAGTCATTTTATATTTTTGTGCCATTGAGCTGAACTTCCTTTAAAAAAATCCATTTACTTGAATAAAAATAATGAATACTAGATGGCAACAAGAATTCACCATGGGCTAGTCATATCACAATAATATTATTTCACTTTCTGAAAGTGTTTCTAGAGGTTTGGAAATACCCAAGTCTAATCAAGACAAACAAGGAAGCCTCAGGATAAAAATGGAGATAAAGAAACTTGTGGTTTATACAAGCGTCTGAGGGAATAAAAGTGTCAACCAGAGTATGGTGAAGTTTATATTGAGTTTAGAAAAAGGAGAAAAAAAAAATTTTTTATTATGAGTTTTTACTTGGTCTTCTGCATTCTGGAAAGGCAATGCGTTGAAATGAAGAGGAAAAGAATAGCACATCAAATGGGATGTCTCCAGCTTGGGTTTTGATGCCAAACAGACCTCTACCCCTGAAAGAGGTTGAACTGCCTCTTGATTTCAAATTTGTCTCGGTAAGTGAGAATAACAGCATTACCCATTTGGAGTATAGTGCAGATTAGGCGAAATTACATACACCTAGAGGGTGATACTGACACTGCGTAAACCCTGACACATGTGAATTGTTTTTGTTCCAAGAGAAGTATACTCCACTGCTGGAGAAAATATTAGTTCTTCACATTTTTCTTTTTTCTTTCTTACTTTTTTTTTTTTTTTTGAGTTGGAGTCTCACTCTGCCGCCCAGGCTGGAGGGCAGTGGCACGCTCCCGGCCACTGCAGCCTCGACCTGCTGGGCTCCGGCGATCCTTCCGCCTCAGCCTTCCGAGTAGCCGGAACTACAGGCGCGCGCTACCACGCCCGGCTAATTTTTGATTTGTTGTAGAGACGCGGGCTCGCCAAGTTCCCCAGGCGGGTCTCGAACCCACGGACTCAGGCAATCCACTCGCCTCAGCCTCCCAGAGTGCTGGGATTACAGGCTGAGCCACCGAGCCTGATACAACTTTCTACAAAAATGTGAAACTCCTTTATCACCAGTTCATCCCCTTAAAGCTACTTTTAAATTATGACTCTGTCTCCCAGATGCTTTGATTCTGATGGTGTGATTTGGATGGAGGCAGCAGTGTCCTGGGTTTTTGAAATCCAAATCTTCATTCTGTGTTAATGAGTCATCCTTAACTTGAAAGGCTGGGCATTTCCCTGCCAAATCAAGTGATGAGGATGCTTTCAGAGAATCATATATCTGTATTCCAAGAAAAGAGACTGGAGTACATTTTCTTGGGTACTAGTTGGGTAGTAGTTTTTTCATCATCTCTCTGCCTTTCTGAGCAGAGAAGAGAATTGAAGGGAGGAGACAAGGGAGAGTGGGGTGGATGTGAAGCCCTTGGCATGCTTACTGACATGGTATGGATGTATGAATTTCCTGTGTCCAGCATACACTATAGAAAGTAACTAGTTTTCAGCCATTTTTTGTGGGAATTCATACAGAAGGGCAAATGACAGGAGGGTGTCTGGTTACTGACACCTGACTCAATCCCTGAAAGCCTGACCTCTTCTTGGTGAAATGCTTTTAATAATATTAAGATTCTGGATTTATCTAAAGTGAGGGAAAGTGGTGACCACAGGAGGGGATGACTTCCCACTCTTGAAGGACCGTCTCGTCTTCATGGGCCACGTCGCTTCTGCCTCCCTTTCGAATTGTTCTGTGGAACAGCTTTATGCAGCTTTATGACTCAAAGAACAGACCATTTTGGAAAGAAGGCAACTCTAGAATGTGTCGTGAAACTATGGCTCTAACACTGGTGTGCGCAAAATGGCAAACTCATCATGCAGGATAGTTAGGCAGATTAAACAGTAGGTATGCTCTTCTCTTCCGGGCAGAAAATGACATGAAACTGCATGCAGGCATTAAGGGAAAAGGTTCACGATGTAAAAAATTGTTAGCCACCTGCCAGCTCAGTACAACAGCAGATGCACATGTTAAATGTTGAAGAAGTCAAAATGATTTTTTAAAGCTTTTGTGCATTTATAATGTCATTTCTTGTACTTTGAAAACGTCAGGGCAAGCACGACAATGCTGGGGCACATTGTGTGTTTTGAGTTTTTGTCTTGAGAAGAAATGGTAATTGTATTTCATAAATTGAACATGAAATGCAAAAAAAAACCCCTAAAAATAAATTGATAGACATGTATCTTTTACAATAAAGTTTCAAAATTTAACCCATCCATTAATATAACATTTCAAAAATAACAGAAATTGTTGGTCAACTTTTCCATCAATTATGTATTTCCTAAACATAAAGCTAACTACTCTTATCCAGATTGCTGCTAGGTAGTATTCCTTGTGGTTTGTTAATGTCTCCTGAGAAGCTAAGTTTTCAGCACATGCTATGAGATATTACCTGTGATTATGTTTCTGTCTTTCTCTGATTTGAATTTGTATCCATGTTAGAAATTACCATAATATTTAAGACATAGAAAACAAATATTTTCAATCAATTTATGAATTAGCTTTTACGACATGCCATTCAGAGGATAAAATACCATGAATTGAAAAACAAAGTTCACAGAATCATAGATGAATAGTGTTGAAAAAGATGTTAAGAACATCTATTTTATCTCTTTCATCTAAAAAACGAGAAACTGAGGACCAAAAAAGTGAAACCATTTGCATAACATTGTTGGCTAATCATTGAAAGAATCAAAATACAGAAGTATTTTTTATTTCAAGATATAATTTTCATCATATTATTCATCATCATAGTAGTTCCACCCCTACTCGAAGAAACGAAAAAAAAAATTTTAAACAAAATATTCCATGTATTTGTGGATGATGCAGTTTCCCCTGATTTCCACAGGTGATTTATATTATCTTCAGAGCACAGTGGCTTAAATGATGCAGCCTTAAATTTTATTTGGTATTTCCACTAAGATAATGCTTATTTCAAGTAATGTGAATTATAAGATATAATTCACAAGTGATGTGTATTATAAGATAGAGCTAATATTATGAAACAGATCTTCTGCCTTATACAGTATTAAGATAGGATACTCACCAATATCCATGTGTTTCTATATTTCCCGGTTTTCCTTGCAGTGAAGTGGAGCTATATGAGTAACATGGGACCCAAGATTGGGAGAAAAGTTTATGAATAGCACTTCCAAGCTGAAGCAGTTAAATCTGCTGTACTTCCTGCTTATGTTTGTATTGCATGTTGACTCTGGAGTCCATGTGTACTGGATGTATTATCATAGGATAGTTGCCTGGCTTTCTGAGTTATCACCAGAAGGAGAAATGCCTCCTCTAGCTTCTATCAGACATTGTGCAAAAGAAAAAAAAAAAAGTCTTGTGTTATTTGAAGATTTCAGGGTTTGTCTGCTGGGAAACAAACACTGATTCACCTCAATAATGCAAGTATTTTTTACACATAAGTTTATGGTAACCTGCTTATTTTAGGTTTCTTTTTTACATAATTGTATATAGCTTTCGATTTCAAAATATTTATTATTAGTAGGGTATGTTACTAACTCATTTCTGGGGTAGGGAGGATCTTGAGAAACATTTCATTTGGTGGTGGGCACTAGATTTTCAACCAAGGCATTGGCATTCAATTGGTAATGTTATTTGTGGTCCACATGCCCAACTGAAAGGCAGTTATTTCATGAAGATGGCTGGCCTGAGGTGAGCAAGCATAAACTCTGAAAACTGTGCCGCACTGGAGATTTTTACATTACTCCAGAGGTTAAAATTTGAGCTCCTTTTTTTTTATCTTTATGATTCTAGATATTCACAGTAATATCACAATAGAAATATGATTCTCAAAAAGATTGGTGAGTAAAGATTGTTTTTAAAATTCTTTTCAGGGAGATTGGCATGTTACTTTCATCTAGGCTCGAAGAATAAGACACAGAATCCTCTCTTCTGACACGTTCATTGGTGTTTGAATAAGATTGTGCAGATCGACTGGGTTTATGAATTATTTGTAGAATAGGGAAAGTACCATGCTAATATGTCACTGATGGAGGCTGCCTGAATGTGATTTAATTTTGAACCCAGGCATTTGGTAGTTATGTGCTCTTGGGATTAGAACTTAATTACATACACACAAAGAACTCAATCACGTCAAACCTCTATTTCCTTGATCATGAAAATGGGAAGAAAAATACGGACTTCATGTTTTCCTTTGTAGAATAAGTGATAAAATCCACTTTTATTTACAGGCTAAATGGCTGATAACTCCCTTTATTTTTGTTTTCTTTACTTGTAAAATAAACATAATTTTTCTAACTAAAGCAGAGAGTTGTTGTATGAGGAAAAACATGAAAGGATACATATAGAAACAAATCATAAACTGTATATTATGATTTAGATATAGATTATTAACATATGTGAATGTTTCAGGAATTCCCATTTTAAAATTGGGGAGGGAAAATAGCCCGCCTTTTGCAGTGTAAAGATTGTAGGATAATTCTGAAAGATTTCAAAAATTCCTGCTTTTAAAACAAAATCACATCCTTTGTAGCAACATAGATACAGCTGGAGACCGTCATTCTAAGTGAACTATCACAGCAACAAAAAACTGAATACTGCATGTTCTCACTCATAAGTGGGCCCTAAACATCAGGCAAGTGAGCCAAAAGGAAGGAATGACAGATGCTGGGCACTGCTAAAGGAGGGAGGTATGTAGAGACAGGGATGAGGGGCACACAACAGCCTACTGGGTACCATGTCTGCTACTGGTAGAGAGAGAGCTCTCTAGAAGCTCAAATCTCATTTGCACAAAATTTGCTTATGTAGTAAATTCTCATATGTACCCCACGTATGAGGAGCTTTTGATACTCAAGAACAGAGGTTGGCAACTGCAGACCACAGATCAAATCAGGCTTGCCTCCTGCTTTTTAAATGGAGTCTTACTGGAACACAGTCATGCCCAGGCACTTATGTATCGTATATGGCTGCTTTCAGACTAGAATAACATAGCTAAGCAGTGGCAAAAGACACTGTAGACGTTCAATGCCTAAAATTCTGACCCTCTGCAGAAAAAAAAGGTTTCTGATCCTGCTCTAAAATATATAAAATATATCTCTGAGATTTTGCGACTTTTTTTGTGTGGCTTCCAAATCAAGTTTATTTGAATTACTTTTCTTTTCCAAGCCTCTAACATATTCTTGATCTTTAAAACCAGTCCGAATGGAAAAGAGGATGTCAACAATCAAAATGAAAAATTTTAATTAGCAATATCTTAGATATAAAGTAATTTTGTAATACTGGGAAAACAAATAGAAATATTAATTGTTTGATAATTCGTTTGACAATTTCTCTTGAGCACCTAATCTGTGCTAGATAGTGTTGTAGGGTTCTGGGCAGACAATGGAAACTTTTATGTAGCTTACGTTCTCTTTCAGTAGTTAGTTAATAAGTAGTCACACAAATAGATTAAAAAGTATTGATAGTAAGTATAGGACTTGGCGAGACCTCATCTCTACAATAATAAAAAATTAGCCGGGCATGGTAGCCTGCGCCTGTAGTTTCAGCTACTTGGAAGGCTGAGGCGGAAGGATCGCCGGAGCCCAGCAGTTGGAGGCTGCGGTGGCCGGCAGCGGCCATTGCACTCCAGTCTGGGCGACTGAGTGAGACTCCAACTCAAAAAAAAAAAATGTATTTAGGCCCTATATATGCTTCAACTAGACACTCCTTGAACTCGTCCCATTCCTACAGTCTTGCCCAATTACCGAAAGGAAGAGGAACCAAGACTTATTAAGCACTCACGCAGACACAGCATTTTCCATACATTGTCTCACTTGATTCTCCCAACATTTTTTAAAAAAGTAAATACATATTGTTATCTTCATCCAATCATTGAGAAAACAGAGTTATGAAACACAGAATTAAAAATTTAGCAACTGATATAGTTGCAGAGATGGGGTGTCAACCTAGGTCTGCTTGAACCCAAACCTGAATTCCTTCTAGAAGGACCCTGAGTGGTCTACTGAGAGCACATTGCTGTCAGCAAATACTCCATGCTCCACTGGAAGAATCCCCTAAAAGCAAAATAACAAGAGGACCCGGAGCTAGGTGGATTTTACCCTTCTGGCCTAGTCTCTGAATCTCACTGGACTCTGTGAATAATTAATGTCCCAGAAATGGAGCCAGTCCTGTTGTTGATGGCAGAGTAGAAGTCTATCCTTATGCAACACTAGACAAAGATACTTCTAGCCTATTTTAAAAATCAACTCCCCTCCATGGCAACCTATTATAAAGTCTTATAGTCTTTAGTCTTTATAGATGTTCTCATTTGAGCCTCAGTCCCATCAGGAAACTACCATCATTCTTATAATAGCTCTACACAGATGTGAAAGCAGATTTTAAATCTTACCATAGGTTTCTCTCTTATGGGATAACTCACCAGAGTTACTTTAGATTTCTCATATGGCCTATTTCCTTGGTCTTTTAAGAATTTCACAACTTTTTTCTGGGCATTTTCTAAACTTTTCACTACTTGCCAAAGTTAATGAGTCAAAAATGGGACATATAATTCTAATAGAGCTCCTAGAAAAACTGGACCTCTGGTCTTATATGTGTACCTCAGGCCTATATGCCCCAGGGGTGTGCTCCATGTTTATGCAGTAGCACTAAAGTATTGAGTCATTTCCTTCTCTGAAAAGAAATGCCAACTTTGAAAGAAACAATAAATGTGGAAGCCAGGGCTTTTAACAATATCTAATAGAGCTACTGCTACTACTATTGTAATGGATGATTCCTTTTTATTTCTAAGAAGGAGAATATATTAAAATGAATTTTTTTCCTACTGGCATCAAGAACTCACAAAGAGCCGGGCTCGGTGGCTCAGCCTGTAATCCCGCGCCTTTGGGAGGCTGAGGTGAGTGGATTGCCTGAGCCCGCGGGTTCGAGACCCGCCTGGGCAAGCAAGACCTCACCTCTACAATAAATCAAAAAATTAGCCGGGCACGGTAGTGCGTGCCTGTAGTTCCAGCTACTTGGAAGG
>CAUYQG010076218.1:0-29213 GCA_963574415.1 Tarsius wallacei | reverse complement strand
TTCCTCTTTATTTTATGAGTGTGAGTATTAAAATTATAAAACAGATTTTCTATAACAAAATCTAAGAATTTGTAATACTGTTAAGATAAATTACAATGTTCAATTAATTACTCGATTTTTAAATTTTTTTTTTTTTTGAGTTGGAGTCTCACTCCTTTGCCCAGACTGGAGTGCAGTGGCCGCTCCCGGCCACCGCAGCCTTGACCTGCTCGGCTCTGGCGATCCTTCCGCTTCAGCCTTCCAAGTAGCTGGAACTACAGTTCACTCATTTTTTTCCAGTTTTTAATATCACTGAAAAAAACTTTTCTTCTGTTCTAATATACACATTTGGTGCTACAAATTTCCCCATAAATACTCATTTTGCTGCATTCTACAAATTTGATATGTTGTGCTTTCAGTTTTATTCAGATTAAAATAATTTCTAATTTTCATTCTGATTTATTCTTTGATGATGTATTATTCAGAAATGTATTTAGTTTTCAAATGTTTGGGAATTTTCCAGAGATCTTTTTGCTTTGTTCATTTAATTCTATTGTGGTCAGAGAACTCACTTTGTATGACTTGACTAATTTTAAATTTACTGAGAGTTATTTATGACCCAGAATGTATCTTGGTAATCTTGATAAATGTTCCTTTTGCAGTTGAAAATGATGTGTATTCTGTTGTTTCCAGTTGCTGTATTTTATAAATATTAGTTATCTCAAGTTGGTTTATAGTGTTGTTCAAGTCTTCTACATCCTTATTGATCTTCTTCCTCCTTGTTTTACCAGTTGTTGAAAGTGTTGAAATCTCAGACTATAATTGTGAATTTGTCTCTATATCCTTGCAGTTCTATAAGTTTTGTGTTATGAATTTTGAAGATCTATTAGTAGATGCCTAAACATTTAAGATTGGTATATTTTCTTGATAAACCAATCACTTTATCATTATGAAATGATCTTCCTTATTCTTGTAAGCCTTTTGTTTTAAATCTACTTTGTTCAATATTAACATAGGCATTCAACATTTTAGTAAATTATTGTTCATGTGTCATATATTTTCCCATCCTTTTATTTCATAATCTATTTCTGCCTTTATTTTTAAAGAGTATTTTCTGCAGGTAACCTATAATGGGTCCTTACTTATACAAATTTAATCTGAAAAAATCTCTTTCTTTTAGGTAGGGTATTTACAGCATTTACATTTAATATGATTATTTTTATAGCTAGGTTTAATTCTACCATCTGGCTATTTGTCTCATCTCTACTTTATTCCATTGTATCTCATTTTCTGCATTCTTTTGTATTTTTAAAATACAGTTTTAAAATTTCCTTTTTCAGTTTATTAGTTATTACTCTTGGTTATTATTTTATTGGTTGTTTTAAATTTTTTGATGTACGTCATTAATTCATCACTGTTTACCATCAAGTGATAAAATACCACTTCACATATAATATAAAAACCTTGCAATAGTATATTTCTATCTCTCTCTTCTGGTCTTTGTGCTATTTTTGTCATATATTTTACTTCTGTGTATGTTATATACCCCAAAATATATTGGTATTATATTTACTTTGAATAGTTCATTATATTTTAAGTAGATTTAAGTAACAAAATATTCTTTACATTTACCCACATTGTCACTGTTTCTGATGCTTTTAATTTCTTTGTGTAGATCCAGGTTTCCATCTGTTATCATTTTACTACCGCCTGAAGATCTTTTTTTTTAACATTTCTTGTAGTGCAGATCTGTTGATGATGAATTCTATCAGCTTGTGATGACTGATAACTAAAGTTATTAATAACTAGAGTTATTTTAACTTTATTTTTTAAATTATGGTAAAATACAATTAAGGCTTATCTCTCATCTGTTTTTTAGTATACAGTTCATTGACATTAATTACTTTCACATTATTGTGTAACCATCACCACTAGCCATCTAGAGAACTCTTTTTATTCATTTTTATTTTTATTTTTCCATGGTCTATTGGGTGGTTCTTTATTATCTCCTAATTATGTTTTTTTTTTAAATGTGGGGTACAAATGAGGGTTAGGTACATACATAGCCATCACACAGGTAAGGTATGGGTACTCTTATTAATGTTATGTGCTCCCCACCCCCCGGCAGTGTCCCACTACTGTCAATCCCTTTCTTATGGTATTATGATAAATGTTCAAGGTCCACTTACAAGTGAGTACATGTGGTACTCAGCTCTTTGTTTCTGTGATAAATTACTGAGTATTATAGATTCCAATTCCATCCAGGTTGCTGCAAAGTTCATAATTTTGTTTTTCTTTATGGCTGCATAATACTCCATCATGTAAATGTGTCACATTTTCTTTATCCAGTCCACTTTTAATGGGCAGCAGAGTTGGTTCCAAGTTTTAGCTATTGTGATAATGCTGCACTATTATTATAGAGTGATTTGAGTTCCTCCGGGTATATTCCCAGAAGGGGGATTTCTGGGCTGTATGGAAGGTTGATTTTCAGATTTTTTAGAAATCGCCACAGAGGTTGTACTAGTTTATATTCCCACCAATAATGTAAAAGTGTTCTCTTTTCCCCACATCCTCTCCAGCATCTGTTGTTTTTTGAGTTATTGATGATGGCCACCCTGACTGGAGTTAAGTGGTATCTCAGTGTGGTTTTAATTTGCATTTCTTTGATGATTAGTGAGGCTGAGCATTTCTTCAGGTATCTGTTGGCTGCTGGTATGTCTTCTGAGAAGTGTCTATTCATATCTTTTGTTCACTTTTAAATAGGATTGTCTGTTTTTTTCCTTTCTGAATGTTTGATTTCCTTGTAGATCCTAGATGCTAGGCCTTTGTCAGATATACAGTTGGCAAATATTTTTTTTCCCATTCCGTGGGCTGTCTCCCCATTCTCTTGATGGTTTCTTTTGCTTTGCAGAAACTTTTCAGTTTGATGAGGTACCACTTGCCTATCTTATCTTTTATGGTATTCACTTTTGGAGAGTTGATCAGGACTTGGTTGCCTATTCTTATTTCTGTAAGGATGTTTCCTACATTTTCTTCTAAGATTCTTATAGTTTGAGGTTTTACATTTAGGTCTTTAATTCATTTAGAGTTGATTTTTTATATACGGTGATAGGTAGGGATCTTGTTTCAGTCTTCTGCATGTAGTCAGTCAGTTTTCTCAGCACCATTTACTGAATAGGTTCTCCTCTCCCCATTGGTTGTTGGTGGAGGATTTGTCCAAGATGAGTTGGTTGAGGAATTAAGGTTTTGATTCTGGAATCTCTATGTTGTTCCATTGGTCTATATGCCTGTTCTGGTACCAATACCAGGCTGTTTTGATTATTGTAGCTTTATAGTAGAGTTTGAAGTTTGGACGTGTGATACTTCCTGCTTTGTTTCTTTTGCTAAGGATTGTTTTGGCTATTTGTGATCTTTTATGTGTTCATATGAATTTCTATATTATCATTTCCAAGTCTGAGAAGAATGATTTTGGTAATTTAATGGGTGTTGCATTGAATTTGTAGATTGCCTTTGGTAGGACAGGCATCTTAATAATGTTATTTCTCCCAATCCATGAGCATGGACAATTTTTCCATTTGTTTGTGTCTTCTTGGATATCTTTGAGCAATGTTTTGTAGTTTTCATTAAAGGTCTTTCTTTGGTTGAAAAGAAAGTTCTTTGGTTAGAAAGATGCCATGGTATTTCATTTTTTCATGGTTATTGTGAATGGGATTGTACTTTTTATTTGGGTTTCTCTCTGTTTATTGTTGGTGTATAGAAATGTGACTCTCTTTTGCATGTTTATTTTATGCCCTGAGACTTTTCCAAAATCCTTTATCAGTGCAAGGAGGTTTTTGACAGATTCTCTTGGGTTTTCAAGGTATAGAATCATGTCATCCATAAAGAGGGATAACTTAACTTCCTCTTTTCCTATTTGAATACCCATGATTTCCTTATCTTGTCTAATTGTTCTAGCTAGGACTTCCAATACAGGAGTGGTGAAAGTGGGCATTCTTTTCTTGTTTCGTTTTTCAGGGGAGATACTTCCAATTTCTGTCCATTCACCAGTATGTTGGCTATGGGTTTATCATAGACGACTCTATTTTGAGTTATGTTCCATCTATGCCTATGTGTTCAAGGGTTTTTATCAAGAAGGGATGCTGGATTTTGTCAAAAGCTTTTTCTGCATCTAATGATATAATCATATGATTTTTTTTTTTTTTTTACATCTGTTGATGTATTTAAATCCTTTTATGGTCTTGTGGGTATTGAACCAGTCCTGCACTTTGGGGATGAAGCCACTTGGGGATGATTTTTTAGATGCGTTGTTGGATCCAGTTTGCTAGAATCTTGTTGAGAATTTTTGTATCTATGTTCCTCAAGGATACTGGCCTGTAGTTTTCTTTCTTTGTTGGCTCTTTACTTGGTTTGGGTATCACTGTGATGTTAGCTTCATTAAATGATTTGGGGAGAGACTGTCTTTCTTGATTGCCTGGAATACTTTCAATAGGATTGGTGTCAGCTCTTCCTTGTATGTTTTGCAGAATTCTGCTGGAAAACCATCTGGTCCAGGGCTTTTTTTGTGTGGGCAGTTTTCTTATGATGAAGTCAATTTCCTTGGCTGCTATTGGTCTATTTAGGGTCTCAGTTTCTTCTTGTTTCAACCTTGGGAGGTTGTGTGCTGTCAGAAAGTCCTCCATTTCATTTAGGTTTTTGAGTTTGTTTCTGTAAAAGTGTACATAGTAATCTTGATAATCTTTTGTGTTTCTTCAGGGTCAGTTATGACTTCATTTTTTGCATTTCTGGTTGTGTTTATTTGGGCTTTTCTCTCTTTTTCTTGGTCAGTCTTGCTAAGGGTCCTTCAATCTTGTTTATCCTTTTGAAGAACCAGTTTTTTGTTTTGTTGATTTTTTTATATGATACTTTTGTCTTCTATGTCCCGTATTTGGGCTTTCATTTTGGTGATCTGGATTCTTCTGCTGAAGTTAGGGTGTTGGTAGTCTTGTTTTTCCAGTTCTCTTAGGTGACTTTTAGACTGTTATCCTGTGATCTTACCATTTTCTTCATATGTGTTTGTAGAGATATGAATTCCCCTTTTAGTATTGTTTTCATGGCATCCCAGAGGTTTTGGTAAGATGTTTCTTCATTTTCATTTGTTTCTAGGAATCTTTTAATTTCTTCTCTGATTTCCATGTTGATCCAGAAGTTGTTTCAGGATCATGCTATTTAGTATCCATGTCTTTTTGGATTTTGGGGGAATCTTTTTGGTGTTGATATTAATTTTTATTCCACTGTGGTCTGAGAAGGCGCATGATGGTATTTTGATTGTATAAAATTTGTTTATACTTGATTTATGCCCGAGAATGTGGTTGATTTTGAAGTACGTTCCATGAGGTGATGAGCAGAATGCATAATTCATGGTTGTTGGGTGGAGTATTAAGCGATTTGGTCAAGCATCAGGTTGAGATTCTGGATCTCCTTGTTGTTTTTTTTGCCTCAGTGATCTATCTAGGGTAGATAGTGGAGTATTAAAGTCCCCAGCTATGATAGTGTTAGGGTCAGTATCTTTTTAAAGTTTACTTAGTAGCTGCTTTATAAAAACTGGTGCTCCTGTATTTGGTGCATATATGTTTAGAATGGATATTTCTTGTTGATAAATTGAACCTTTTATCATTATGTAGTGTCCTCCTATATCTTTAAAATTTTTAATAGCTTAAAGGTTATTTTGTCTGATATTAAGATTGTAACTCCTGCTTTCTTTTGAGCTCTGTTCACCTGAAAATTTGTTTTCCATCCTCTAACTTTGAGTCTGTGAGTGTCCCTTCTGGTGAGATGCGTCTCCTGAAGACAGTATGTTGTTGCATCATGTTTCTTTATCCAGTTTTCCATTCTATGCCTTTTCAGTGGTGCATTTAGTCCATTCACATTCAGGCTAACTATTGAGATGTGAGAGTTTACCCCTGTCTTATTGACTTTGTTGTTGTTTATTTACTTATTTGTTTGTTGGTTTTCTTTTGCTTTTGGGGTTGATTTATGTGTGTGTTTACAATCTTGTAGTCATGATGCATTCTTTCTTGCATTCTTGGGAGAAATGTGGTTGTTCTTTTTTTCTTTCTTCTGTGCTTAATACCTTTTTAAGTGTCTCCTGTAGAGCTGATCTGGAGGCAGCATACACTCTTAGGGATTGAATGTCTGGGAAGGATTTTAATTCTTAATCACTGATGAAGCTTAGCTTTGCTGGGTAGGAAATTCTTGGTTGGAATTGTTTATCTTTGGTGTTTTGAAGATTGGGCTCCATTCTCTTCTAGCCTGCAGTGTTTCTGTAGATAAGTCTGCTGCTATTCTAATTGGTCTTCCCTGGTAGACAATTTTTATCTTGCTGTCTTTAGGATTTTTAAAAAATATCTACTTTGTGTAAGCGAGTTACTATGTGTCTAGGAGTTGGTCTTCTTATTTGATACCTTGCAGGGGTTCTCTGTTTCTCTTGCATTAGGATTGTCACATCTCTGATGAGATGTGGGAAGTTTTCTTGGATGACCTCTTGGAATGTTTGTTCCAGGCTGTTCTCTTTCTCCTTATCTGCTTCAGGGATACCTATCAGGCTTAGGTTCAGTCTCTTAATATAGTCACACATCTCCTGAAGGCTTTGTTCCATCTTTTTAAGTTTCCTCTCTATGTTTTTAGCTTGTTGGGTTAGTTCCAGATTTTGGTCTTCATGTTCAGAGATTCTTCTGCCTGGTTAATTCTGTTTTCCATGCTTGTCAGCTTATTATTTATTTCACTTACTGTATTCTTTATAGTTTGCATCTCATCCATTAGTTCTTTCATGTTTTCATCTTGTTTTTCCTGGTTCTTGTTTATTTTTGCCACCCATTTTGATCTCTGCATTTTAGTCTGAGACCAGTCAATCTGGGTGTTTTCATTATTTGAGTTCTGAAGTCTGTATACTCATGAACTATCCTCTTTAGACTTTGTGTAGTGCCTGTGGTTCTTCTTTGGTTTTTCTTCACTTGTGGTGGGTTTTCATTTTTTTTTTTTTACTTCTATTGTTCAGTTCTTTTTGCTCAACCCCCTATTCTCCCTTGAATAAGCCCTTTGGACTAGTTCAATTTTTGGAGCCATATTGGAACAGGAGAGCTATGCTACTCCCTTGCAGACCTGAGATTTGAATGAAGTGTGTTAGGGGCTGCTAAGATTCAAAAGATGTCTGACAATCACAATGTTTGCTGATTGGTGTGTGGGCCCCAAAGTGTCTACTTCCCATCACCTTACAGTGTGACCATACAGTGGGAGCGTATGTATCTCCTTCGGGTACAAAATAACATGAAGGAAGGGAAAGGAGTTAATAAAGAGGGAATTTGGAGGGGATGACAGTGGAGAGAAGGAAAAGGTACAAACTGGCAAACAGGGAGATAAGCAAAGAGAGAGAAAAAGAAAGAGGGAGAGAAAAACAAACCAAAACAGTAACAAAAGCAAAACAAAATGAAAAAAAAACAAAGAAAAAAAGAAAAGAAAACAGCACACAAACAAACAAACCAACAAAAACCCCAAAGAAACTAAAACTGATAATATGAGGAAATTTTCACACTCATATATAGCCTTATTGACAGAAAAAAGGAGAAGGAGTAAAACAGAATGAATTGCCCACTCCCAACAAACTGTATTAAAAACAAAAAAGATAGAGTCATGCAGATACAAAAAATAAAAATAAATAAAATAAAAATCCTCAAAACAGCACCAACAACAAAACTTATATAATTCTTGAGCACACTCTTTGGGCAGTTTCAAGACTTCAGGTTTCTTGTAGGAGTGACCCAAGCACTGCTTCTGTTAGCTGGTGACAGAGGGGAGGAGTTTTGGAAGGGAGAAGCTTCTGACTTTTAAGTCTGTCTCCCTATTCACCCCTTGTGATTGTGGAGAAGCTGGAAGGTGTCCCTAGCTGATCCACCTATGTTTAGCCCTCTCCATTTGTGCTGATCCTAATGTTACCCACCTGAGTCACATGTCTCACAAATCACTGGGGAAGGGGTGTAGGGTACTTTTTTTGTTTTTGAGCTGGAGTCTCACTCTGTCACCCAAGCTGGAGGGCAGTGGCATGCCTCTTGGCCACTGCAGCCTCAACCTGTTGGGCTCCAGCGATCCTTCCGCCTCAGCCTTCATAGCAGCCGGAACTACAGGTGTGTGCTACCATGCCCAGCTAAGTTTTGATTTATTGTAGAGATGAGGTCTTGCCAAATTGCCCGGGCTGGTCTCGAATCTGCAGGCTCAGACAATCCACTCACCTTGGCCTCCCAAAGGGCTGGGATTACAGGCTTAGCCACTGAGCCTGGCCAGGGTGCAGGGTACTTTAAAACCCACCCCTACTCCTCCACTGTGCATAGAGACTGGGTTCTTAGGTTGCAGTGCAGGCCACAAATGCTTCAAATCTAACCCTTTGTTTACCCTGTGGAATTGGGGGAAGGCTGCAAACTGCCCCCAGCTGATCTGCTCAGGTCTCTCAGTGCATGTTGCTCAGAAAGTTGTCCACCTGAGTCACACATCTCATGTATCACTGGAGAAAAGGGTGCTGGGTCACTTTAAAGCTCACCACCATTTTGCTGTGATCTAGGGTTGGGTTCTTCTGCAGGACTGCAGCAGCAGGCTGCAAATGCTTCAGTTGGGGGATGGGGTATCTGGGTCTACTGCGCTAGGACTCCGGTTGGGTTACTCTGGTATATTTTCTTGCCGTTCACATTGCTGGTATCTAACCTGGGAAGAAGGCTGCAGCTGTGGGCAGCACCTGCTACAGGTGATCTTCACCATTTTAATCCTTTTCTTCCTTTCCAGGTGGTGCTGTAGAAATGGTGCCTGCATCTGGGCTGCAGAGTGCGCTGAGGTCCAATCATCTGCGCAGGGCAGCTGCCTAAGCAGGAGATCTGTTTTCTCCTTTCCACATCTCCACACAATCAGACATTCACACAACTTTTGCTGACACTCTGGGGTGAATACTGGTCTCTTTACCCATTCATTTATGCAGAGACTCATGCACTCCAACCACCTCCATTGCCATCTTGGAATCCCCCCTTCCAGAACTCTTTTTATACAGCAAAACTGAAAAAAATTGGAATGCTTCACAAATTTGCATGCCATCCTTGCACAGAGGTCATGCTAATCTCTGTATAGTTCCACTTTTAGTATTTGTGTTTCCAAAGTGAGCACTTACTTTCAAATTTAAAAAATGTTTTTGGGAGGCGGGATTGGCAGTAGTGGGAAATTGCCATGGGAAGGGGGACACACCTCATCAACAAGGGTACCTGAATAATGAACATTTGTATACCTAACCCTGAATTGTACCCCACATCTTTAAAATAAAAAATTGGAAAAAAAGGTTTTGCTGAGTAAAAATTCCAGAGTAACTTTTAGATTATTGTTTTCTTAAAAAATGAAAAACCATTAAAGATGTTTCCCCACTGTTTTCTGGCTTGCATTGTTTTCAATGAGAAATCTGCTGTTCTATATATATTTGTGTCTTTGGATTTAATGTTTCCTTTTTTTCTGACTGTTAAGATATTTTCTTTACTACTTTTCATCATATTTCTTGTGTTTGGGGTTCATTAGCTTTTTGAATCTGTTGGTTTATGATTTTAATCTTATTTGGAATATATATGATCATTATTTCTTTAAATAATGTCTCCTCTTCCACTGGTGCCTCCGATGCATATTTATTAGGTCACTTAAAGTTTTCTGATAGCTGATTGATGCTCTCCTTATCTTTTTTTCAGTCTTTTATCTCTCTTTGTGTAACTTTGGATATTTATTTTGCTGTGTCTTTAAGTTCACTAATATCCTTTCTTCATTGTCTTATCTGCCATTAATTCTACCCAGTCTATTTTTCATCTTAGATATTGCAGTTTAATTTCTAAAAGTTCAATATGGATTAAAAATATTTGCTGTGCATCTACTTCTCTAGAACACACAGAGTGTACATATAATAACTTTAAGGCTCTTTGTACTAATTCTATCATCTTTCTTTTCTGGTTCAATTTCAAAAGATTATTTTTCTTATTATAAATCACATTTTCCTGCCATTTTCATGCCTGGTGATTTTTTATTGGATGCCAGACATTGTGACTTTTATTTCATTGGGTATTTTATGTTTTGCATTTCTGTAAATATGCTTGAGCTTGTTTTGGGACATGGCTAAAGTTTGATCTTTGTGTCTTACACTTGCGCTTTGTAAGGCAGAACCCCAGCATCATTTAGTTTATGACTAGTACTTTTTCCATTACTGAGGCAGAACCTTTCTATGTACTCTATAAGATGCCTCATAATTATGAGGTTTTTCACTCAGATTGTTAGGTGCAGGCAGAATTCTTAGCCTTGTGTGAGCTCCAGAAAAATTTCCCCTCTGGTCTCAGGTAGTTTTCTCATGTACATTCAGTACTTCACTGAATACTCAAGGGGTGACTTTTACTGATGCTTGGAGTTCTTTCTCCGTGAAGCTACATGCTTTTTGTTGCTCTACCCTGAAAACTAGCCACCATGGCCCCTGTATACTTTCAGCTCTTATCAACTCAGAGAGATCTTCAGGCTCCACCTGAGTTATCCCTTCCTGTATGGTGGCCTTAAAGCTATCTCAGAGAGTACTCTGGGGCAGTCTCAGGGCTCACTTCATCTTCTTCCATTTCACAGGGATCACTGTCCTTCATTGTCTAATGTCCAATGTGTTGTCTACCATTGTTTCAAATAGTTTGCCCAGATTTTTATGTGAGAGTAAATCCAGTGCCTATCATTGTTTTGCTAGAAATTGCTCTAAATATTTAATTTTATTTTGCTATCGCATATGTGCTTGACTCTTTTCCTTTCTCTCTCTCTCTCTCTCTCTCTCTCTCTCTTTCTCTTTCAGACATGGCCTCACTCTGTTGTCCAGGCTGGAGTGTACTGGCACAATCATAGCTTACTGCAGACTTTAACTCCTAGGCTCAAGGGATCCTCTTGCCTTAGCCTCCAGAGTAGTTAGGCCTACAGACAGGTGACCCTACGCCCAACTAATTTTAAAAAAAATTTTTTTTGTAGAGACAGGGTCTGGGTATGTTTCCCAGGCTGTGTCTTTCCATTATGTCTTCTAACATGTTTTTGGTTGTGTTTGAGAGGGTTATTGATATCTGTTTGTTGGTTTTATAACTTGTTATGTTGCTTAAATTATCTTATTGTTTATAATTGTTTAATGTTGATTCTATTAAATTTTCCAGACATCATATCATCTATGAAGAGTGGTGGTTTTCCCACTTTCTTTATGATTCTAAAGGTTTTTTTGTTTTTTCTCCTTCTAAAAGCATTGGCTAATATTTCAACACAATGTTAAATGGTATTGGAAATGGTAGAAATGAGTTTGAAGACTTTTTAATATTCTAGCAGTTCTATATTTTTGAGCTGTTCCTAGTAAAATTCTTAGTTCTCCTTTTATGGAATGGCCCAGTGGCTATTTCTATGTCTCCTGCACAGTTGTTATCTTAGGGTCTCCAACCCCTTATCTCTATTTCTCATTCTTACCTTTGTTTCTTGATTTTATAACTTTTATAATACCCTATTTTGGTAAAGCATAAAGAAGTACAAAAGGCAGTTTTTTGGTGGTCTTGCAAACTCCACTGATTGGCTGGCTATAGAACTTTAGGTTGGAAATAATTTTCCCAAGGAATTTTGAAGGCACTGTTTCTTGTCTTCTAGGGTCCATGTTGCCCTTTGGCATTTCATGCTGATCTCATTCACAATGCTTTGTGTACTGCTTGCTTTTTATTTTCAATTCTTTAAAATTATATGACCTTCTCTTAATTATTTTTGTTTCTCCATGGCCCTAAGTTGCTAAAATTTTAAAGTCCTCAAAATTCTGTTGATATATATATCTATGGTTTTATGGTTCGATTTGATTAAATTATTATGATCATTTTTTTCAAGGAAAAAATCATAATCATTAATATACCATCACAAATAGGCCTGAACTAACTGCTCTCTTCCCAGGCTTTTCTTTAATGGATGCTTTTTAGAGTCTTGCAGTTTTTGTTTTCGGCCATGATTGTATTAGCCAGGACCAAAACTCAAGAATATATAGGACTTACAGAAATCTAAGATAAAATTTTAAAAACATAAAACTATTGTATTTATAGTTATAGTATATTACAATACAATTTAAAAAATTTTCTGCCTCAATAAATCTATCATTTGTGTCATATGGAAATCTATGGTTCCATGCCTTTAAGATTATGTTTTTAAGTTTAATTGGTTGTAAAATCCTGAGTACTGATGATCTGTAGTAATATATTAATTATTATATGGTAGACACTCTTCTAAGTGTTTTACATTTATAAACTCCTTCACAATTATAATCTACACAATGAATCTGTAAGGATGATGCTATTATTACCCCTACTATTATTACACACGAGGAAATTGAGGCACAGAGTACTTAAGAAGTTCATTTTAAGGTCATACAGCATGTAAATGGCAGAGTTACAGGTTAACCCCAGGCCATCTGGCCCTGACCTCTACTTTTACCCACTGTCCTTTGTGGGCCTTCGGAAGCTGTAGGATTCTAGAAGGATAGGAATCTACTGATAGATGGTCCTGGGATTATAACTCACTTTGCTCCTCCTTCACTATGACTTTCTCACAATCTCCATTTTCTGTTCACTCGGGGGCCAACAAAGGGGGAGCTTTGGGCTGGGCTCCTGGGGGTTGTAATTTGTCTTAGAACGGTGGGATGGATTTCTAGGGATCTGGACTTACCATGAACAGACATGTGGGTGCCTGGACCAGACTTAATCTCCACAGTGTCAGGACTTCCCCTCTGGAACTTAACACAGTAGTAAGTGCCGACGTCTGCTGGGGTGATGTTACTGATGCGGATGGAAAAGTCTGTGTTGTTTTTCTTTGTGAGGTCAGAAACAGTTGATACCCTGGCGACATGGGTTCCTTTTTGTTCAAAGATTAATTCCCGGTCTTGTCCAGCTCCTTTGAACCACTTCATGGGCCCCACGGGGAGCAGGGAGGTCACCGTGCAGTGCAAAGTGGCCGACTCTCCAGCTGTGACTGACACAGACTTCTCAGGCTGAATCACCTGCATCTCCTCCTCACCTGCCACCCCTGGAGGGAAACACAAGTCAGCTCCAATCCCTGGCCCTGGCCCAACCCAACTGAGGCTGGGGTCCAGGTGCCTGGGTCTAGATTGCAGGTGAAGTCCCATTAATTATTTCTCCCTACATCATGCATTAGCTTCTAGGATGGGCAACTTGCTGGACTGGGTGCAGAAGGAAACATAGAGACAAAACAGACAGTCCTTGCAAAGCCCACAAACAGGGAATTCACAAGAGAAAAAACACATCTAGAAAAGATGTTTAACAACCTCAGTAATCCCCTGAAATCCATATTTAAACCAGAAGCGAAATGCTAAAGTCCATGATAGAACAGCTGGGAAACTTTATAAAAAGTAAATACAGGTCTCAGTCTATGAAACATTAGAGCACTCTTTCAGGCTGTAATAATAAAGTCAGGTTAGTACCAAGGCTAGCTGAGAGGTCAGTGAAACAGAAGACAGAGCCTAGAACTAAACCTGAGAAAATATACAGATTTACTGTTTGATCAAGTTGGCATTTTATGTCTGTGACAGAAAGCTCTGGAAGAAAGCAAACAAAACGCCTAAGAAGTGGCTGTTTCCAGGAAGGCAGATGGGTATGGGGGCTTTTATTTTTTTTAAGTCAAGTTCTTACTCTGTTGCTCAGGCTTGAGTGCTGTGGCACAATCACAGCTCACTGCAGCCTCAAACTCTTGGGCCCAAGGGATCCTCCTACCTAAGTCCCTAGAGTATCTGGGACTCCAGGCCTGCAAACCCACATCCAGCTAACTAAAAAAAATTGTCGAGATGGGATCTCACTATATTGCTCCATGTCATCTCAAACTCCTGGCCTTAAGTGATTCTTTTACCTCAGCGTCCCAAAATGCTGGGATTATAGATATGAGCCACTGCACTCAGCCAGTATGGGATCTTTGTTGTTTACTTGTATATTTCTTTCTTGTTTGGATTATTTTGACAAGCCTGAAGTATAATAAAAATAAAGTAAAACGAAACATTTCTTCCTTCTGTAAGCTAGGAGCAGACACACTTTTTAGAATATTAGTTTAGTAAAGATAAAATTGCCAATTTTTTTGTGTTACCAAATATGTGTGGAAGCAGGCATTCTCACATACTGCTGATAGGAATATAAGTTGACACAACTTTTCTAGATGGTAATATGGCATTAGTCACAATCCCATGATATATGTATGCTTGATAAACCCATGTTTTAGTAAGTAGAGGCGAAGGCCTTTAACTAAATCTGTTTTGGTCACAAACCTTTAAAATGTCTCCTGTCCATGGCTGCTGCTCTTGTGTGGTGTGCGTTGAGATACTGTATTACTAATATTGATACACCTATATTTTATTGGGAAATTGCATTTCAAAAGTCTTAAATGCATTCATAACTTTTGACTTAGTAATTCCTCTTCTAAGGGCTTATTCAAAAGAAACTATCAGATGAGGGTGAACACATTTTGTAAAGGGATGATGATCATAGTATTTACAATGTAGAAAAGTTTGATGTAAAACCCGTGTCCAAGAATAGGAGTTAGTTAGATAAATGATGCTATAGCCACAAAATGGGAAACTATGGAGCTATTAAAGCGATAATGTTGAAGTATATATTGGGAATATATTAACAATGATGCAGAAACATATATATCTACATGGAAAAAGGCCCTTAGTCCTTGATTTATTACTGAGTGAAAGAACAAATAAATCATCACATTTAGTGTAGTCCTATTTCTGTAAAAAAGTTCAATATCTATGGAAGATGCACCATGAAAAGTCAAAACAAGGGCCCATGGAATCCCTTTGACCTGGGTTTCATTGCCTCCTCTCTTGTTTACTTGATTGCTATGGTATGAATATTTGTTCCCTCCAAAACTCATGTTGAAGTGTAATTCCCAATGTGGCGGTACTGAGAGGTGGGGTTTTTAAGAGGGGATTGGGTCATGAGGGCTCTGCCGTCATGAATGGATTAATTCATTCCTAAATTATCGGGTTGATGAGTCATCATGGGAGGTGGAACTGGTGGCTTTATAAGAGGAGAAAGAGTGGCCTGAGCAAGCATGTTGGCACATTCGGCCTCCTGGTGCCACCTCTGGACTCTTTAGAGAGATCCCATAAGCAAGAAGGCCCTTACCAGATGTGTACCCTTGAGCTTGGACATCTTAGCTTTCATAACTATAAGAAATAAATTTGTTTTCTTTATAAATTACCCAGTTTCAGGTATTCCACTATAAGCAACAGAAAATGGACTAAAACACTGATGTTTGACCTTGAGAAAATTACGTAAACTTTCTGAGCCTGTGTTTTCTTCTTTTTTTTTTTTTTGAGTTGGAGTCTCACTCCGTCACCCAGACTAGAGTGCAGTGGCCGCTCCTGGCCACCGCAGCCTCGACCCGCTGGGCTCCGGCGATCCTTCCGCCTCAGCCTTCCAAGTAGCCAGAATTACAGGCGCATGCTACCACGCCCGGCTGATTTTTGATTTATTGTAGAGATGAGATCTTGCCAAGTTGCCCAGGAGGGTCTCGAACCCATGGGCTCAGGCAATCCACTCACCTCAGCCTCCCAAAGCGCGGGATTACAGGCTGAGCCACCGAGCCCGGCCCTGTGTTTTCTTATCTATGTAATATATACAATGTGGAAAGTAATACTTCTCTTGCAATTTTGGGGGGAAGCCAAAAATCTGAAAATCTTTGAGAAACACTCAGGACTGTGCTCATTGAAGGATTTCTGCAAAATGGTTTTTCCCCCGTTGACCTGGTGTCTAGTAGGCTGTGCTCCAGCCTGGACACTCCTGTGATTCTGGGGAGCTCACTTCCTTTCTCTTTTTCGATTTCCTCATCTGTCAAGCATGATGAAGATTTCCTGTTTCTCATGACTGCTGTGAGTTTCAAATGAAGACACAGACTTGTCAAGGACACCGAGTGAGTCTGTGATGACTAGATTCAGCAGGACCATTTTTATGTGTTCATGTTTGCACTTACTAAACCCCGAAAGGATTAACACTGGAGCTCACATAGGTGCCTTTGTGTGCCACATACCTCTCTAAACACTTGGCTATATTAACTAACTCACTTGATTTTCATCACAATCTTATTAAAAAGGCATTATTACTTTTCCTCGCTTCACAGACAAGAAAACTGAAGCACAGAGAAGTCGTAATTTGTCTAAAGTCAAATAGCCTACAAGTGATCAAACTTGGATTTCAACCCTGGTAGTTTGGCTTAAAAAAATACCTGTCCTTCTAGTCATTTTACTGGTTGGCCCCTGGGTTGAGATGTTAACACTTTGGGAGGAAGAGGAGGGCCTGTCCTGACTTCTCTGGTCAGCTTTCGAGAGAGGGGAGTGGACAGGTAGGAGAAACACCCACATCAGGAACATAATCCTAGTATGATGGAATTCTGGGAGATTTAATAGTCTCAACAGCACCATTTACCATTTTTTTCTAATTGTTCTACATTGAATGCATAGTACTTGTTAACTACCATCTGTCTGTCTGTCTATCTATCTATCTATCTATCTATCTATCTATCTATCTATTCTTCTGTCCAACTGCCCATCTATCCATCCATCCATCCATCCATTAATCATCTATCCATCTAGCTATATCCATCCTTACGCAATAAGACAGAGGAGTCAGATGCTCCATCTCCTCTCCCTCAGCATGGCCCCAGGTCCTGTAGGTCAGACCTCAGGGGTCGTAGAAACTTCACAGAATATCAGGGGTGTGGGAGGTGAGAATCCCTGTCATGGGGAAAGGACCCCTCCAAACAATAAGAATTTGGGAGGCACTTGCTTGTGAGATTCTTGCTATAAAAGAAACTATGTGGGGAAATATCTTAAAGAGGAAGGGCAGCAAAAAAATAAGCCCTGGAACATAGATCTATCTTCCCCAGTGCCAAACCCAGGCCAGCATCCCTGCACTGTGGTTCCCGAGGGTGGTGGTACTCACCTGTGAGTCCCAGCAGCAAAGGCAGCAGCAGGGATGGCAGAGGCAGGTGCAGCTGAGAGGCAGGGATGGGCATTATGGTGGGCCTGGGGCTTGCTCAGTCTAAATGTCTGTCCTGGGGAGGTTCTGGACTTGACTCTGCTCCGCTGAGAGAAGCAAAACGTGGTCTCTCATGATGTAAGAGGAAGTAGCTGTGGTTGGAAGCAGCAGCTGTGGGATTATGATCATTTCTATTTCTAGGTTGTGAAATAGGAATCAGACATAAGTTACTGGTATAAGGGTTCCAAGATGCTTGGAGAGGCCCCAGAAGATTCCCTTATAGTGCCAAGGCTCTGCCTTCTGGGTCAATTACTCTCTGTCATGGGCGCTGACATCCTTTCCTCATCCAGGAACCAGGGGACAGGATTTTGTCACAGAGAAGAGGGTGTCCAACCTTCTGTGATAGTCCAAATCCTGGGCTTAAATGAGCAGTGCAGGGGAAGTCAGGAGGAAGGCACCTAGGCATGGGACCTCATGATGACGGGCCCTGTTCTCCCCACTCCCCAGGTGACAGTGGTGAAAATGAGCCTGAAGCCATGCCTGGCAGGGCCCCTGGTTCCACAGAGCGCGCTTGCAGGGGAAGTGACTTTGAGCGAGCAAGATGTTCCATCTTGTGAGAAAGGAGGAAGCCTGTGTGGAGAGCGGGTTTCTCAGGGTGCTTGTCTCACAGGGAGAGTGACAGGCAGAAACATGGCTAGGAGGAGGAGGGATGCCTCTTCTCTCTGTCCCAGTCTGGAGTCCTCTCTGGGAAGAAGGGTGTGGAGGGGATGGAGAAATGCTCACATCAAGAATGTGCCTCCTCTTCCTTCTGAGCAGCAACTGCCAGTACAGGAGATTGGCCTTAGAGCCTCTGGCCATGAACTCTTTGCTTCTATGGGCCCAGCGCTAGACACTGCCTTCTTGACCCAGTTTCCTCACTGCTCCTGATCCCTGCCTTCCTTTCCAGTAGTTGACTGTATATTGGTGGAGAAGGGGCAGAATGAAAGAGGCAGGCAGAGACGGAGTTTGATTGCTCTGCATCTTGACAAGTGTTCTTCTTCTAATATCTTATTCTTGCTCGTTAAAGATTCATTCTGGGAGAGATTCCTTGTCAAGAAACTGGCCAGAGTGTTCCCTTCAGCAATCATCGTTCTGGCCCTAATCCCTCTTTTCGCTGGCAAACAGATTGTATTTTCCTGAGCTGACTGCAACAAGATCCCTCTTACCTTATGCTCTTTGACACTCATCTCATGGGAAATTAGGCATACGTTCCTTCCCCCGAATCTGGGAATGCTTGGGCATACAATAATGGAAGCGATGTGATGTGACTTCTGAGGCTAGACCATAGAAATCCCTGCACTTTTTCTACCTTGCTCTCTCTGGATACTCGCTTTAGGAATCTTGTTGCCATGCTATGAGGAAGCCCAAGCTGGCACATATGGAGAGACCACATGGCAAGAACATAGGTAAGGGTCCTAGCTGACATCCCAGCTAAGATGCCAGCCAGTTCCCAGCACCAATCATTAGAGAAGCAGCATGCAGATGATTCCAGCCCCAGCGGTTAAGTCATCCCCATTGAGTTTCCCAACGGAGGCCCCAGACAACATATAGCAGAGACAAGTCATTCTTGTACCCCAGCTGAATTCTTGAACCACAGTATCATTGATCATAATAAATGGTTGGTTTTTTTGCCCTCAGTTTGGGGATGCTTTGCTATGCAGCTGCAGTAACTAGACACCACCCATGGCAACTTTGTTCCCCATCTCCACCCATTGTATTTTACTTCCTTCACTGGGCTTGCTGTTCCTTGCTGGCAGGGACCACTGAACATGAAGATTATGAGATAGTCTTTGGGACCAGAAGGACCCAGGTCAGAATCCTGGACCCATCTGGTCTCTGCCTGTCAGTGGGCAGGTCATCTACAAGCCTATTTCCTACTGTAAACATAGCACTGGCAGATACTCATCACTCACCTTCCATCAGCTCTTTTTCCTGTGTCTCCATCTCAGTGAAGCACCCCATCATCCAGTTAGACTGGACAACCTCATGGTATTTTTGGTAATACCTCTCATTCCCTCATATCCTTTCATCTAAATGCATCTCTAGTCTGTCTGGGCTGCTATCACAGAATGCCATAGACTGGTGGCTTGTAAACAACAGAAATTTATTTCTCACAGACCTGGAGGCTGGCAAGTGTAAGATTCAGGAGCTAGCAGGTCTGGTGTCTGATGAGACCTGGCTTCCTGGTTTGTCAATGGCTTCTTGTTGTGTCCTCACATGGTGGAAGTGGCAGGGGAATTCTCTAATGCCATTCATGAAGATATCTTCATGAACCTAATCACCTTCCAAAGGGCCTATCATCACAATGTGCATTAGGATTTCACATATGAATTTGGGGGGACACAAACATTCAGTCCACAGCAATCTTAAATCCTCCAGCATCCCTCCCTCTACCATTGTGGCTTGGACAGCCTTTCACTTTGCCTCCCTCACTCTTTCCCTTTTCAGTCTTGCCCGCACGGTAGCCAGAGTGGTACTTTTACAAGAAAAATCTGGTCATGCCACTCTGGCTTCCCACTGCTCTTAAGGTAAATAAAAGATTCTTGTTCCCGATCGACCTGGCCCCAAATGCTTTGAGAGCCTCAACTGCCAACCCCTTCACTTCTGCCTAGATTCAACTATGCCAGCCTTTCTGCAGTGGCTCTAATTCCCCAACACCTTTCTTTCTTCCCTGAAGGTGATTGTCCACTCCCCTATCCTTGCTGTTAGTAAACCTAGATCACCCTTAGTACTTAGAGTTTGTACTCACATACTATTTATGTCAGATGCTTGCCTTGCTTACTGGAGCACACACCTCAATGAAAACAGTGGTTGGGTCTGCTGAGGGAATAGCCAGTGGATTCATGAGAGGCATGTGCTCAGTGGACCCTGGTGTTGGCCTCCCCAGAAGCATTAGAGCCACAGGATCCCTACCTTTTGTGGCTTCTCACAACTGCCCTCTCTTGCCTTTTTCCTCTTCTTGGGGCTCCCCCACTCCTGGAAGTCCTGGGAGCCTGACCTCATTAACTAAACCAGAGTGGTAGCCTTACAGTTACCTCATCTTTGAACCCCATAGGGCAGGGCTTGGCTCTACGGTTAGTATTGGTACTCTGCTGGGTGAATGTTGTCAGGGATAGAGTCAAATCTGGCCCTGTGAGATCTGTGACACTGCCCTTCCCTGGATCCTAGTGCCCTCTACTGTCCTGAGGACATTATCTGCAAACGCTTGATCAAGCCCTGCTTCTCCCATTTCCACACTCAAGATGGGGCTTCCTAGTGTCTTCCAGGAGATTCCTGGGAAAGTAAGAGAGGTGTGTCCCTCTGTCCCTCTATTGACTTAAGATGAACCTGGGCACCACGTGTTCTTGTTGGTCCTTCTTGGAAGGACTTCTCCTAATCTTAGCCTGCTGAAAGGGCCAGGTTGTGGCCATCATCTTGTCCTGTTTCCCTGAGGCTCCCCTCAAAGTACAAGCAGGCCCTCTATGTCCTGCAGAGTGGAGGGTGGAGACTTATTTGCAGCCCCTTGTGGCCTAGGAGGAAAGCCATGAAAGGAAAAGTGGTTGGCAAGAGTCATCAGAGGGCACTTGGGAGTTTACTCTTGAGGTCCTTCACTTTCCTATCTAAGGCTATCAGGACCTGTCTGACAACTGCTCCCATTGCACTGTGCCCTGATGGCACAGATTCCTGGGGCAGGAGTCCAGGTAAATATACATGCGTCTCACACTGCTGGGCTGGGACTTATCTAGAACAAAGGAGGCAGGTCTAACCATCTAATTATCTGGTACCTTCTTGTTTGATTTCTGCATAGTTCTATGAGATGAGTATTATTGTCTCCGTGTTGGTGGGAAAATCAAGGCTGAGAGGTTTCAGGATACTTCCTAGGGTCACAAGGTATTGAGAGTGAAACCCACATTTGTCAAACACTATATTCATCTTTGCAGCCCCTCTAGATCAAGAAAGGGTAAAGATATCCAGACACACAGGACACCCAGAGCCTGGAGACTAGGACAAAACACACCACAACAAGACACAGAAGCATTTATCTACACTGGCAGTAAGCAGAATACAGATGTGTTCCTGTTGGGAGAATTTCAAGCTGAGGCTCAGCACCAGGACCTGGGCTCAACAGGGACATGATAAAAATACTAAAAAAATATCCTGGCAAGAAGCCATTAAGGTCATTCAAGGAAACATAAACACCATGGCTTGGCAGGAGTCTCACCTTATCTATCTAATCCTCCTAAGACCTGACATCCACTTTGTGGATAGATGAGACCCTAAATCATGAATAGATCTCTCAGAGGAGTTGCATTGGGTGTACTTGATTTCTAACAGATATTTAGTTTCTAATGGGTAATTGTACAATTTTGGATTGTGTGTATAAATATGCGTGCCTGTGCATGTGTGTACTTTGTGTGAGAGAGAAGGAGAGAGTGAGAGTGAGAGAGCAGACTGTGCTTTTATAACTTAAAATTTTATAAATTTGAGAAGAAAGTTTTGAGGAAAGATCATGAAGCCTCCTTAAATAAGTGATGGAGGCCTTGTTATTGACTGCATCTTAGACTTGTCTAGATGAGCTGAGTTCAAAAATGTTGTTTTTGCAGCGATCTTCTGATGCCCACCTTGGTCCACCTGGCAGGTGAGCATAGTGTTCTCCTCTGGGTCAGTTTTCTGCACCAGGATGGAGCTCTGCACACTGTATAGTCCGTTCCTGCCTTTAGTGGGAATCAGGATGTCATCTATCCGGGTGACTTTTCCATCTTTCAGCCAGATCAGATGTATGTCCTGGGGATAGAACTTCTCTGCCTTGCAGGTGACATTAATCTTGTTATTTGAGACAGGATGTTGAAGAATAGATATATTGGGTGGAACTGAAACAGCACAGGACAAACATTCAGACTTCATTAAACAATTAGATCCGCCTTGCTTATTATTTGTGTCCATTTACTTAGCACCTACCTAGCATGTGTCAGTCCCTGGCACATAGTAGGTGCTCCATAGTTAGAAGGACCTGCTGTTATCTAAGCCTATTCCCTGAAGCAAATTTAGGGAGAACTGTGCTGTAACACCAAATGAAGTTCTGGCCACATGTGGCATCACCTACCTATCATGAGCTCAGCCAAATCAGCATTCTTATGAAGAGGGTAACGTAAGCCTCGGTGGTTCACTTTGCAGGAAACATGGGAGTTTAAGTCTTCCAGAGCTGGGACCACCTCAGTGGTACTGATGATTTCGTAGGCTGTGCTGTTCTTCAACCGAACCACATGGGTTTGGAGGGATGAGAGTTCCTTCCCATTTTTGAACCACTTCAGGGTGATGTTTTTGGGATAGAAGCCATGGGACATACAGCTAAAATTCAGAGCCTGCCCAAGTAGGGTCCTCTCCAAGGGGCCTATTACCACAGGCACAGAGGGTGGAGCTACAAGAAGAAAGAGCAATAAAAAAATTAATGTTGTTGGGCCAAACAGTATTATATTTATAAAATTTTAAGTCTGACATCTCTGTGATTAGGTATGCTAATGTCTATTTTATAGATAAGGAAATCGAGACTGCCAGAGGTAAACAACCAAAACGAAGACAAAACACATGTGCACGCATGCACACACACACGCAACTGACAGAAACAGGACTACAGCACAGGTGTCTCTGACCACATAGATCTTTCCTCAGGTGACACTGTTTATCTGTTTAGCAGCCATATTCCTATATCTTTCTCACTCTTGGTATTGATTACTCTTACTATCCATTTGCATTTAATAAGGTGTAGACAATAAGGAATAAAAGGAAACTTTATTAGCCTGATTTGTATCTAAAGCAAAATATCTTTACTATGTAACTTAATAAGAATGTTCTTTAGAATCAACAATGACAGGATACCTACTCTCACTTATTGTATCTACTCAGCGTACTGGAGATCCTGGCAAATGCAATGAGACAAGAAAAAGTCATGAATAAATAATAATAATTACAAAAGGACAGAGCCCCAAATGAGACTTCTCTGGTCTCCTTGAGCTCATATATGACAATAGTCCTTTCCGAAACCCTGGGCCAGTCACAGGACACTGAGATTAACATCTCCTAAGAATTTGTCTTTCAGCTACCAGCCTAGCCCTTCTCATCTATTTGCCTGACCCACCCTATCACTATGGCAACAATCGTGTGCTCATCTGCTCCCTTCTTGACAACACAGACAACCACCCCATCACCATGGCGACCTGTTCCCAAGGGAAACTTTAAAAGCATTCAACCTCAAGCACTCACTGCCTTTGCTTTCTTTTTCTTCTTCTTCTTCTTCTTTTTTATTTATTTATTTATTTTTTATTTATTTATTTTTTATTTTTGAGTTGGAGTCTCACTCTGTCGCCCAGACTGGAGTGCAGTGGCCGCTCCCGGCTACCGCAGCCTCGACCTGCTGGGCTCCGGCGATCCTTCCGCTTCAGCCTTCCAAGTAGCTGGAACTACAGGCGCGCGCTACCACACCCGGCTAATTTTTTGATTTATTGTAGAGATGAGGTCTTGCTTGCCCAGGCGGGTCTCGAACCCACGGGCTCAGGCAATCCACTCACCTCAGCCTCCCAAAGGTGCGGGATTACAGGTTGAGCCACCGAGCCCGGCTAGTAACTTATATTTTAAAAGTATGAGTTCTCAGCACTTTGGGAGGCTGAGGTGAGGGGATTGACTGAACCCACAAGTTCGAGAACAGCCTGGGCAACTTGACAAGAACTCACTCTACAATAGCCGGGCATGGTAGTACATGCCTGTAGTTGCAGCTAATTGGAAGGCTGAGGCGGAAGGACAACAAAACATGAGCTAATATGTGCCTGTTGTTTTAGCATAAAATGCTCATAAATACAGTCAGGTACTTTATTCATCAAAGCTGGTTCTATCGTGATTCTCACCGTGTGGTCCATTGATCAGATAACCTCTAACAGAATCATCTAGGGCAACTTCCCAGAATCTACCTCAGAGAAACAAACTCAGAAACTGGGGTGATGGCCAGAAATCCAACATTTTGAACTAGTTTCCAGATGACTATTCTGCACATGAACATTTGATAATCCATGCTGGGATGGCCATGAGCATGCCATTGTACTCCAGCATGGGCGACAGAGTGAGACTCCAACTCAAAAAAAAAAAGTATGAGTTCTTCATTAACTCTGGTCCTTCAGTTTTTACCAGACACACCAGTTTACTGATATAAATCAAGAGACTTTTAGCAAAGATGGCTCTGGTAATTCCTCCCATTCCTTGCAGTATGACTTTGCCATGCTTCTCATCAAGTGAAGTTCATGTCTCTTCTCCTTGGTTACAGACTTGGCCACATGATTTGCTTTGGCCAATGGAGCATTAGAAAATACAAAGTAAACAGAGATTTGAAAAGTTCTTGTACCTTGGGGCATGCCCTCTCTTGCTGTTGGGAATCTTGAGACCATCCCACAAAAAAGTCCTAGCAAGTCTGCTGTGGAAACGACATAGAAGAGAAACGAGGTGCCTTTGACTGATAGCCTGCCAACCCCCTGCCTTGTGACTGGACCAACTTTAACCATCCATCCCTAACTGAGCCACCAGCTACCTGAAGCTTCGAGAGCAAACCCAAGCAACACCAGTGAAAGAACCATTCAGCTGATGCAGCCCAAATCGACAATCCACAACAAAACACGAGCTAATATGTGCCTGTTGTTTTAGCATAAAATGCTAATAAATACAGTCAGGTTCTGCATTCATTAAAGCTGGTTCTATCGTGATTCTCAAAGTGCAGCCCATTGATCAGATAACCTCTAACAGAAACATCCAGGACAACTTCCCAGAATCTACCTCAGAGAAACAAACTCAGAAACTGGGGTGATGGCCAGAGATCCAACATTTTGTACTAGTTTCCAGATGACTATTCTGCACATGAACATTTGATGATCCAGCCGTCATGTTTGACTGAAGGGTTTGGTGAGCACATGTCAGCTTAGGTTGAGGAAAGTTCTATGTGGAGGGTTGGGACAACAAGGATTGGTACTAAGAAAATTGCGGGGGTTTTTCTTCTCCATCTCCCACTTCTCTTTCTCCCTCTCTGGTTCCACATTTTCATTATTGCTTTTTGTTTCCAATAATCTAAACATCCTTCTCTTTATTTTATTTGCAGTTTATATACTGGATTGATAGCCCACAGCCTTGGTAGTGTAGCCTAGACTACAGAATGATCCCCAGGGAGCTGTCAGAAAAGATCCCTATCAAATAACTAGGGGTGGGCAGAGTGTGAATTCTTATACCTTGGAAATGATAAAATGCTAAGTAGTCTATTATCCTGGGATGGAAACAGCAGGTGTTACAAATATAAATTCAGCGTTGACGCTCCAGAGAAACAAGAATAAAACAGGCTGGAATGAATGTTCAGGTTTATCAATGCTGCAAGATACACAATGTCATGATATGTATCTAATTAATAGTTTGCATCTTTCGCTAAGGAATATCGAAAAATTTTCAGAGGTGCATGCATTCCTACTTCCTACTCTTCTGGTACCTGCAAGGCAAATACAGCTCATCAGGGATCATCCTAACTGTAGACCCCCACTTAAAGGGTGTCCAAATGCATACTGCACCAGAAAAAAAGTTCTCCCATACTTGTCTGCCAGGGATTTCTACATACCGTGAGATTCTTTTCATTTTTTGCCTTCCATAAATGTTTTTGAGCATCTTCTACGTTTCAAGATCATTGAACAGTGACAATATGGAAACAGTCCCTGTGCTCAAAACATTTACAATCTTATTAGCAGTCAACATGGGATTGACAGCCATGACAGCCACAAGCCAATGTGGAAAAGGTTGAACTGGAGGCATGGGAACTTGCTTAGAGAGTAGGAGAGAAAGGAGGAAGGAAAAAAAAGGACAAGGAGTAGGGACAGAAGGGAAAATGTTACAGGTATCATAACGCCTGGAGGTATCATAAGGCCATGTAGGCATTTTCCAAACAGAGAAAGAAAACAACACAAGGACGCGACAGAACATGGCTTACTTGAAATAATGCCAAGTATAGGAGCATGCCTGGGGCTCACAGTGCATAAAAGAGTTAGTGGTGAAAGCCAGGGCTAGTCTGTGTATATTGCTAACAAATTTGAACTCATATTCTCTAAGTGACAGGAAGAATGGAAGGATGGAGTTAGTTCTTTGAGTTAAGGTACAAATGCACTTATTAAGATGTAAATATGTTACCCAGGAGCATTATCGTAAAGTCAGCTCCATAGAACATGGCAATACCTTTGCAAAGACTGGCTAATTGTTACTTCAAGAAGGCAGACACAAGGCGAAAAGGCAACTCTGACTCAGTCATACACTTTAAAGTGGTTAAAGTGGTGAATTTCATGACAAATAAATTTGATCTCAATAATAAAAAGAGAGTACATTTTAATAATTATAGGAGAAGAGAGAAAGGGCCAAGGGTGAGGTCACTTTCAGAAAGTTTCAGATGCAGTTTTCCAAAATTTAACTTGGAGAACTTTGAAAATATTCCAGAAGGAACACTAGTATTTTATTTTATTTTATTTTTTTGAGAATGAGAAGAATAAACGAACTGTGAAACTGAAGACAATATTCATCATTGTTCCTTTCTTCTGAAATCAAACTGATGCTTATCTTGAAAGCCTCCAAGTCACACTGGCAGTGTCAGCTCCCTCCACAGATGCTTTGTGAGCCTTGTAGCACAGGCGGGCAGAGAGCCTCTCATTTTATGGCATTCTATTCTAAAGCAATCGGGGCACATTAATTGGGATTTCAAAGCTTCCTCTTTCTACAGTCTCTTCCCCACTTTCATAGTTTGTCCCCGTGCCAATCAAATTCTTGATGCTTCCAGCCTCCAATCCAAATGCTACTTTATTGGTTCACTCATTCATTGCACTCCCACATTCATCAATTCATCAGTAAAACATATTGAGTCAAGGCCATGTCCAAAGCATGGGGAACATGATCGTCCACCTTCATGTAAGTCTTTGTGTATTAGAAGAGGCAAATTTAAATATCTATAGTGCCATTTGGTTAAGTGTAATGATAGCTGTAAATATATAGGGACAGAGTTGCACAAAAAAGCAGGCAAACAATTCCATGGACCCGGGTAGGGGCAGGGATGAGTGAAAACACAGCACAGAGATTGGACCACGGGTGCTGAAGCTTTCCGTTTGTCCCCGATGGCAAGTTTGCTAGACTTTTGTTTGTGTATTTTGTGTTCCGAGGGTTTGTTCAGTAATATCACCACATTTTACTTTTAAATGACTCAATTAGGTTTTTTAATGATCACTTGCTCGTTGTAGAATGTTTAAAACAAACAGAAAACTGAAATACAATTCCAGAGATGTATACTATTTGCATTCTATTTTAGGAGCAGTTCCTCCTGAGAAGATAGAGTTATTTTTTTCCTCTTTTCCTCTCACCCTCTCTCTTTCTGTTGTGTATATTCTTACATAATCAGGAACATCATGTATGCACAGCTTTGCCTCTTGTCTTTGTATATACTTCATTAACTCGAGCATTTTCCTATGTTATTAAATAGTCTTTAATACATAATTTTAAATTTTGAATGATCACATATTATTTCTTTCCAGGGTTACCTGGGAAACAGACTCTGTGATAGAGGTTTGCATGCTGGTGTTATGCTGAAGATCACTCTCAGACTGCAGCCTAACAGGAGATGAGGGAAGTAAGACTGGGCAGAGGACGGCTTAGAATGTGGTGCAGTTGTGAAGGCCTCAGGGAAGTCCACGGGGAGTTCTCAGCTAGGATAGCCCTTTGGAGCTGCCCCAGCAGAGGCAAAAGGGCCAAGTCTCTGTGTACCCTTGCATGAACTGATTATTGGACACGGGTTGACATGACCTTGGGCAAGGCAGCTTTTCTTCATCCCAGGGCCATTATAGCAGAAGGTCTCAGCTGTGAACCATCAGTGGCCAACACTCCTGACAGCTGAGGGTTGAATGCCTTCGCCCTGAAGGGGAGAAGCGGATGGAACATCACATCTACTACATATTATAATTTATGTATCCACTGTCTTACTGTTGGACATTTGGGGTGTGTTTTAAAGGATGAGGAGGAAGAGAAGAAGGAAGGCAATTCCAGGTCAATGGGGCAGTAAGAACAAAGGTCTGGAGATATGAGAAAGAAAAGTGAGAAAACAACATACAACTTTTCATAGCAGGGACAGAGGATGACAAGCAGACAGTGAGAAGAGACAAATGGGACTGGTTGGCATGGGGGGAACCAGGTCATGGGACTTGAAGTTTGCCTCGTAAGAAATAGGAGACAGCTTGGGCACGGTGACTCATGCCTACAATTCTAGCACTTTGGAAGGCCAAGGTGGGAGGATCACCTGAAGTCAGGAGTTTGAGGCCAGTCTGGGCAACAGAGCCAGACTCTATCCCTATAAAAAATTTTTACAAATTAGACACACATGACGGTACACACCTGTAGTCCCAAAGACTCCAGAGGCTAAGGCACTAGGATTGCCTGAGTCCAGGAGTTCCAGGCTGCAGTGAGCTCTGGGCAACAAAACGAGATACTGGCTCAAAAAAAAAAGAGAGAGAGAGAGAGGCATTGAATGGTTTTGTCTCATTTACCCTAGAAGGTTAATGATGGCAGCTGCTTCTGCTCAGGGGCATGGCATTCTCTCTTAGTGCCGGGTTGAAGGCCCAGAGATAACAAAGTTGCTACTTTATTTTCTGAAACTTCAACCGCAATACACAGGGGGCCTGCCCCCCTGTGTCTGTCTTTAGCCAACTATGGTGAAAGCCCAGTCCGATGCAGAGAGCCTCCTGGTCTTGACCCACGTGTCATCCCACTTTCGCACAAGGGTTGTCCCTGCAGAGGTATAACTCAGTTCAGTGAGTCTGTGGGAGACAGTCTATGCGATGAAGTCGGGGCAAGAGGCCACCCACAAGAAGCAAATACGTAATGCTCCAGCTGGAAGCCAAGCGTCCTTGGCATGACCCTTCCTTGCTCATACCCCCATACAGACTGGCCGAGATTGAGAAATCCTGGTCTAGAGAGGAAAAAGCAGCATTTTTTTGGTTCAGTATTAAAATAGTTCACTTCCTCCCCCCAATTGATGGACCAATTGATCAACGGATTGATTTTTGGAAAGGAAAGCGCTGCGCTGAGAGTAGGTGGTAGAAATCAGTCATG
>CAUYQG010076217.1:0-13565 GCA_963574415.1 Tarsius wallacei | reverse complement strand
AAAAAAAAAAAAAAAAGTTACAATTTATTAAGAATGTGTGTGCTAAGCCCATGCCAGGCATTAACATCCATTATTCTTAACTCATCGAGAAACCTAATGTCTAATGTAAATGGAGAATCAGATGTACAGGAAGACTACATGATTTGCTACTTGTCACACAGATAATAACTGGCACTATTAATTTGGTTTTGCTAGTTATACAAAAATGTATGCATATGTATGTGAATGACTAATATCAATACAATAAAAGCTTAAAATTTTAGTTCTAATAACAAATTATTAATGTGGCAATAGAAACGAAAATAATAACCCATTTAACCTTCTACTTATCATTTATTTTTGCAACATTAACTTCTGTTGAATCAATAGAAAAACATTAAAGTCAATTTTTATGATAGTCTGCCCAATAATAACAATTTTCAATCCTGCTGGAAACAATATATGTACATTTGAATATGAATGCTTATATATTTGTATCATATGGGTTTTTAAAAAGTCATTTCAAATTTGCAAATTATGTAAAAAAGATAAAGAAATTAAAATTGATTTGTTATAAAATGAATTTTTATTGTTTTATTTATTCTGTAGGAAAAAAATCAAGATCTTTCAAGTATACATTAATCTTTTATTTTAGGAAAATGCAAAATTGCATAAGTGGAATTTTACTTGTAAGATTTTTTTTCTGCATTGCTCTTTCTTTTGGGGGAGTGGAAAATATAGTTTATTTAGAAAGTACATTAGCCGGGCTCGGTGGCTCAGCCTGTAACCCCGTGCTTTGGGAGGCTGAGGTGAGTGGATTACCTGAGCCCGCGGGTTCGAGACCCGCCTGGGCAACTTGGCGAGACCTCACCTCTACAATAAATCAAAAAAAAATTAGCCAGGCATGGTAGCACACGCTTGTAGATCCAGCTACTTGGCAGATTGAGACAGAAGGATCACTGGAGCCCAGCAGGTCGAAGCTACACTGGCCGGGAGCAGCCACTGCACTCCAGTCTGGGTGACAGAGTGAGACTCCAACTCAAAAAAAAAAAAAGAAAGTACATTAGAGAGAGAGAGAGAGAGGAGATTCACCTCCCAAAGGTAGCAGAGGGGGCCAAAACTCTGCTTTGCTCTTTAAACATGTATTTTCTTTTATACAATTTTAGATATTAGAGAACTTACAACTTTAGCATAAGCACATTTTTTAATGAGAAAATTGAAACTCAAGAAGTTTGTTATTTGAAGAATTTAAAAATTTCCAAAGAAACCTACCAATCATTATTTTAGCTAAGATCTACTGTTTCTTATTCCTTATGCCAACATGTCTTACCATGGATACTAAAGTTTTTGAGTTTGTAAAAACTTTTGTAACATTTTTATTGATATATAATATGAGTATTTGTATATATTTATGGGATACATGGGGTATTTTGATACACGCATAGAATATGTAATGATCAAGTTAGGATATTTGGGGCATACATCACTGCGCGTGTGTATCGTTTCTATGTATCAGGAACATTTCAAGTCTTCTGTCTATTTTCAATTATACAAGATACTGTTGTTATCTATAGTCGCCCTACTCTGCTATCTAACATTAGAACTCATTCCTTCTACCTAACTCTATGTTTGTACTCATTAATCAACCTTTCTTCATCTCTCTGCCCACTCACCCACATACCCATTCCAGTCTCTGATTTCTATCATTCTACTCTCAACCTCCATGAGATAAACTTTTGCAGTACCCACATTGGATGAAAACATGTAATATGTGTCTTTCGATATCTGGCTTATTTCACTTAACATAACGACCTTCAGATTCATTCCTATTGCCACAAATGACTTGAGTTCATTCTTTTTTTAATGTCAAATAGTATTCTATTGTGTATATATGCCATATTTTTTGTTCCATTTGTCCACTGATAGATATTTAAGTTGATTCCATATCTTTGCTATTGGGAATATTGTTGCAATATACATAGGAAGGCAGGTATTCCTTTGATATAATGCTTTCTTTCTTTTTTAGGAAAAATGCCCAGTAGTGGGAGTGCTGGATAATAGAATAGTGCTATTTTTAGTTTTTTAAGAAATCCCTATACTGTTTTTTATAGAAGCTGGAAGAATTTACATTCCCACTGACAGTGTAAAAGTTTCCTTTTCTCTGCATTCTTAACAGCATCTCTCTTTTTTTTTTTTTGTCTTTTTAATAATTGCCATTCTGAGTGATATAAGATGATATCTCATTGTGGTTTTGATTTGCATTTCCCTGATAATTCATGATGTTGAGCATTTTTAAATATACCTATTGGTCACTTGTATGTCTTCTTTTTGAGAAATTACTATTTATGTCTTTTTTTTTTAGTTGGGGGTCTCACTCTGTCACCCAGGCTGGTGTACAGTGAAGCAATCACAGCTGATCTCAGTCTCAAGCTTCAGGGGTCAAGCAATCCTTCTGTCTCAGTCTTCTGAGTAACTGGTACTGCATGTGTATGCCAACATGCCTGGATTTTTTTTTTTAAGGGAGACAAGGTATTGCTGTGTTGCCCAGGCTGGTCTTGAACTCCTGGCCTCAAGCAATCCTCCCACCTCGACTCCCAAACTGTTGGGATTACAGGTGTGAGCTACCACTTCTGGCTACTCACTTTTTTATAAGGTTATTTGATTATTCCCATTGAGTTGTTGAGTTCCTTGTATATTCTGGATATTAGTCCTTATTGAATGAACAGTTTACAAATATTCTCTCTGATTCAACAGGTTGTCTCTGCACTTTGTTGACAGTTTCTTTTGCTGTGCAGACGCTTTTTAGTTTAATATAGTCCCATTTGTCTGTTTTTGGTTTTGTTGCCTGACCTTTTAAAATCTTAGTCATACAATATTTGCCGAATATCCTAAAGTGTTTCCTCTGTTTTCTTCTAGTAATTTTATAATTTGGGGACTCACATTTAAGTCTTTCATCAATATTGAGTTGATTTTTGCATACGGTGAGAGATGGGGTTCCAGTTTTAATCTTCTGCATATGGATATTCAATTTTCCCAGCACAAATTAATGAAGAGGGTTTTCTTTTCCCAATGTATGTTCTTGGGGACTTTGTCAAAAATCAGTTGGCCGTAAGTATGTGATTTTATTTCTGAGTTCTCTATTCTGTTCCACTGTTTTTTTGTTACTATAGCCTCACAATATATTTTGAAGTCTGGTAGTGTGATGCCTCCAGCCTTGTGCTTTCTGCCTAGGATTGCATTAGCTATTCAGTCTCTTTTTTGGTTTCATATGAATTTTAGAATTTTTTTTCTGTGAAAAGTGACAGCACTTTCATAAAGTTTGCATTGTATTTGTAGATTGCTTTGATAAATATAGTCATTTAAACAATATTAATTTTTTTGTCATGAGCATGGGATATCTTTGTATTTGCTTGTGCTTTCTTCAATTTCTTTCATCAATGTATTGTATTTGTCCTTGTAGAAGCCTTTTTTTATCTCCTTGCTTACATTTATTCCTTGGGAATTTTTTTTTTTTCATAGCTATAGAAAATGGAATTGACATCTTGATTTCTTCCTTAGTTCCTTACTGGTGTGGGGAAATACCACTGATTTCAGCTGATTTGTATTTTGTAACTTTTCTAAATTTGTTTATCAGATATATGAGTTTCTTGGTGGAGTCTTTAGGTTTTTCTGGGTATACCATCATGTTATCTGCAAGAAGGGAAAATTTGGCTATCTTTTTCCAATTTGGATATCTTATATTTGTTTCTCTTGCCTGATTCCTCTGGCTAGGCTTTCTAGTAATGTGCTGAATAGGAGTGGCAAAAGTGGGCATTCTTTCCTTGTTCCAGTTTTTAGAGAAAATATCTTCCGCTTTTCCCCATTCAGAATAATATTAGCTGTGGGTTTTTCATAGACAACTTTTATCATATTGAGGTATGTTTTTTCTATGCCTAGCTTGTTGAGCATTTTTATCATAAAGACATGTTAAATTTTAGCAATTTTTTCTACAGTGATTGAGATGACCGTATGAATTTTGTTCTTAATTCTGTTGATGTAATGTATTACACTTATTAATTTGTGTATGTGGAACCATTCCTGCATCCCTGGGATAAATTCCACTTAATCACAGTGTATTATCTTTTTGGTGCTCTGTTGGATTCTGTTTTCTAGTATTTTGTTAATAATTTTTGTATCCATGTTCTTCAGAAATATTGGTCTGTAGTTTTTTTGTTGTTGCATCCTTATCTGTTTTTGGTATCAGGGTAATAATGCTGGTCTCATAGAATGAGTTAGGGAAATTTTCCTCTTCTTCAACCTTCTGAATAGTTTGAGAAGAATTGGTGCTAGTTCTTTGAAAGTTTGGTAGACTTTGGCAGTGAAGCCATGCAGTCCTAGCCTTTTCTTTGTTGGGTGATTTTTTTAATCACTGATTCTATCTCACTACCTGTTATTGTTCTGCTCAGGTTTTCTATTTCTTCCTGATTCAATCTTAGTAGGTTGTGTGTGTCCAGGAATTTATTCATTTCATCTAGTCTCTTCAAGTTTAATGTGTGCTTGTTCATATGGGTTTTTTGTTTCTGTAATGTCAGTTGTCATGTCTTCTTTTTCCTTTCTGACTTTATTTATTTGGGTCTTCTCTCTTTTTCCCTTGGTTTGTATAGCTAGCAGTTTATCAAATTTGTTAATTTTAAAGAACCAACTTTTCAGTTTGTTGATCCTTTGTATTTTTTAGTCTCTATTTTGTTGATTTCTTCTCTGATATTTATTATTTCTTTCCTTCAACTAATTTTGGGTTTGGTTTGTTCTTGCTTTTCTGGTTGCTAGAAGAGTGGTATTAGATTGTCTGTTTGAAATCTTTCCACTTTTGAATGTAGGTATTTATTGTTGTAAACTTCCATTTTAGTACTGATTTTGCTGTATCTCATAGGTTTGAGTATGCTATGTTCAGATATGTATTTGTGTAAAGAAATATTTTTATTCCCTAATTTATTTATCGACCCCAATGGTCATTTAGGAACATGTTATTTAACTTCCATGTATTTGTTCAGTTTTCAATATTCCTCTTGTTATTTATCTCTAGTTTTATTCCATTGTGGTCTAAGTAGATTCATGGTATAATTTCAAATTTTTTTTGATTTGTTGAGACTTGTTTTATGTCCTAGCATATGGTCTATTCTGGAGAATGTTCCTTGTGCTGATGAGAAGAATGTGTGTTCTGCAATTGTTAAACCACCCTGTTTTACAAGTAGAGCACATATTCTGATTTTATGGCTGTGGAAGGTAAAACATGATCCAACTTAAGGTATACAGCATTGTACTCAATGGGGATAAAAGTTTGGCACATAAGAGATGCAACTGAATATAAACTGCATTTATGGGCCATCAATCAATTTTTTAAATGACCTTGAATCGTGCAGTAAATAAATGTTCTTCAGATAAATTAAAAATGAATATTAGCAAATAAGAATAAAGTTATTCATAATCCTATGACCCAGAAGTTACCACTATTCACCTTTTGATATATTTCTCATACTTATTTTTATATATCTTTGTGTACATGTATAATTCCAAATAGATACTAAAATACATACTCTTTGGTAACTTACCTTTCCCACTTAAAGATATGTAATTTCCATCACAAGAAGTATTTCTTTCTACCTCACTGTAATGATTACATAGTAAATGCTGTAGAGATAAACTATCTTTTCTTTAACCAGTCTACTATCTTGATCATTTGTGTTGTTCCAGACTTCGCCAATGCTATACAAAGAGACTACTAGAAACGGCAAATAAAAACAAAGTCCTGGTAGTAAAAGTGAGTGCTACAATAGCAAAACCATGGATGACCAGGATGCCCATCTGAGGTGGACTGAATAAAGAAAATGTGGTACATACACATGATGGAATATTGCACAGCTATAAAGAAGAACAAAATCACGGCCTTCACAGCCCCATGAATGCAGCTGGAGACCATCATACTAAGTGAACTATTACAAAAACCAAGAAGTGAATACCACATATACACATTCATAAGCGAGCCCTGAGCACTTGTCACACAGGCATAGGCACAAGCATCTGCTGGTCACAGCTAGCAGAGGGAGAAAAGGGGGGGACACACAGTATCACACTGGGTACCTGGTACACTATCAGGGGGAGAGAAGGCCAGCTAGAAGCTCAAACTTCACCTGCATGCAACGTTTTTATGTAGTAAATCCTCACTTGTACCCCACAATTGTAAAATAATATATAAAAAGTAAGTGCTAGAAGAAAATTGCAAAAAGTTCTTGATTGTTTTAAAAGTCTATGCGGATTAGTTTTCTATAACTGCCATAACAAATCACCACAAACTAGGTGGCTTAAAACAACAGAAATGTATCCTCTCATAGTTTTGGGTAGCAGAAGTCCAAAATCAGGTGTCACTAGGATTGTGCTCCCTCTGTTGGCTCTAGGGAAGAATTCTTGCCAGCCCTCTCACTGCTAGTGGTTGCCAGCAATCCTTGGCAATCCTTGGCTTGTCACTTCATTAGTCCAGTTTCTGTCTCCATCTTCACGACCATCTCCTTCATGTGACTTCATCTCTTCACATGGCATATTCCTCTCTGTGTGTTCAAATTCATCTCTTTGTGTCCAAATTTCTCTATTTCCCTATATTTTGTAAGGAAACAGTCAAGGATTGAAGGCTCACCCTAATCCAGTGTGACCTCTTCTGAACTTGATTACATTTGCAAATACCCTATTTCCACATAAGCTCGCATTCCATAGGGACTGGGGTAGGGTCTTCAACATGTGTGGAGGGACGTGGGGAACATAATTTAACCCACAACACACGTGCATCTTGAAATAAAGTATTCTATCATCACCAGAACATCAGATTCTGGAGCTGAGCCACAGCAGAAAAAATAGACCTGGGAGCCTTGCAGCAGGTAAAAGTTCAGAAATGCCCCACTCAGGGTGGCTCAGAAACTGGGTTAAAGCTGAGTCTGCAAGAGGCAAGATCAGCGGGCTGGCTATGGGGAAGTGGAAACAGGAATTACAGCAGGACTGACCCAACTGCCCTATTTATTCACCCTCTCTGCTTGCATAAATTCATTCCATTCTGTTAAATCTTTAGGTTAGTCCCATAATCTCATCTCTACAATTTTATCTAATACTGATCTCTTTCTTTAAATTCCTGTGGTGTACTCCACTCATCCCAACTTCATTTAAATATTTTATTACCACCTGTCTGGTCATATATTTTGGTTGTCTTATCTCTCCAATAAGCTTTTAAGGTGTTTGAAATTAGATGCTGCACCTAAAATTTCTTGGCTATCCCATAAGAGCAACCATCTCAATGCTAGAAAATCAGGCACTATCTGCTGCCCATAAAATATTTATTAAAGAAAATAATTCTTCACTAAGAGACGGTGACTTAGAAGCCTTCGATATAACCACAGCATCAGGGGCAGAGCAGGCGACCTGGAGCCCCAATTTGTAGGGTCATCACTTCTGAACTTGGAGAATATTCAAGATGCCTCTCTCACTTGTATCCATCTTCACCAATCTACTGCCACTCTTCAAGTTGCTCTCTCCATGTAATCTTTGTTTGACATTTCTCTCCTCCAAGCAAGACTTCAGTCACACACTTCAAGGTGTTATACAGAAACTGGGCCCAGAATATGCAAGAGGCTGCTGTGAGAATCAGCATTTCTGTCATCCAAGAACAGCCTACACTTTGCACTGTCAGCATCTAGAAGGAAAAAGCCCTGTGCACTTAAGATGTATCTTCTAAGCATGCCAACATGGCTGCCTATTGAAGCCAGACTTCTTTTGTGAATTAATAGGCAACCCGAGATGCAGTGAGTCTGTGGAGTCAGACTTGAATACAGCCCACATTGCAGTTAGAAACCCACTTAAACTAATTTGCAGTCACCATCTGACTTCATTCCCATGCCTTTCAGCTAACAAGGGCATTAACTGACAGCACTTCTAAGAGTTAAATCACTTTTTTAACAGCAATTATAAGAACGCCAACAAAAGCTGAAGATTTAGAGAATCTATGTGCTTCTCTTACTTCTAAATCTGTTTATCAAATTTTCCTCCTTGAGTTGTTATTTTACGCCATGAATGAAGAATATGTTTTCTTTCAGAGCACTGAATAAGAAAGATACATTTTCGTGTGTTCTAAGCCTTCTTTTAAGAAAAATCACTTCTATCTATCCATTGCATGAACATAAAGAGGGACATCATAGTTTGAATAATTACAAGGAAGAGTTTGCTACAAATGATATACGTGAAAAATGCCTATTAGCCACATTTAAGTAAAAATTTGTGGAAAATCATAAAAAGAGTCAATTTATTAATAAAAACACATATTATCCTCTCCAAGTTCATTTATAATTAGAGGATATTGTGGGATATAAGCATGAAGCCATGTGCTTTTATTGCATTTCAACTGAAATTCTTGGCCCTTACTTTCTCTGATTTTAGAATTCTAATGCTCAAATTTTGTGCGAAATAGACCCCTGTTTAATATTATCTGTGATAGACCCCTGTTTAATATTATCTGTGATTGTATCACTTAAATATTTGGTCAATTAGATTTGTTTTGTGCAATAAATAGTTAAGAGACTTAAGGAAACCCACTGGATAGATAGAGTATTTATCTGCAATAAAAACATTATGTAAACAATGTTTTCATTTTTAAGATGTTGCTGAAAGAAGTGAACCTCATTTCGTGAGGTGTTTGATAGACTTAGAAAAGAAATTGATTAATAGACACCTTAGTTTCAGGGTAATTATTTTCTAATATGGTTCATCTATTACTTAAAAGGAAAGAGACTGAATCCCTTTGAAAGTATAATCAAGCCGGGCTCGGTGGCTCAGCCTGTAATCCCGCGCCTTGGGAGGCTGAGGTGAGTGGATTGCCTGAGCCCACGGGTTTGAGACCCGCCTGGGCAACTTGGCGAGACCTCATCTCCACAATAAATCAAAAAAATTAGCCGGGCGTGGTAGCGCGCGCCTGTAGTTCCAGCTACTTGGAAGGCTGAGGCGGAAGGATCGCCGGAGCCCAGCAGGTCGAGGCTGCGGTGGCCGGGAGCGGCCACAGCACTCCAGTCTGGGCGACGTATTGAGACGCCAAATCAAAAAAAAAAAAAAAAAAGAAAGTATAATCAGAGAAGAGCCAATGTGTCATTAGAAATTTTATAACCCTAAAAAGAGTCTTATTCTTAAAGCCACACCTGCCACCATTGGCCATTGATCTGAAAAAGAACTCTATGCTAGTTTTATTTTTCTTTTTGGCATACTCTTTGGAGGTTTCAACATCAGTAAAATTACATATATTTTTTTTAAATTTCCTCTACCCCTAATGCAAGTCAAGTAAGTTGTTCAACATTACTTCTACTGTCTGATCCATGAAAGTCATGAACATAACTTACACTTGAAGTTGAGTGAGTCATAAATAGGGCATGCCTGCTTTGTGGTGTGCTAGATCTTGAGTAGCAGACTAGAAGGAAAATGTGAAAAACCACATCTGGAAGAGGGAGAGCAGAGAACTTGAGCTAGTTTCAATGATAATCCTGCCCTGTGAGTCATTATTAGTAGAAACTAGAATATCCACAGAGAAATAGTGCACTTGAGCCGGGCTCAGTGGCTCAGCCTGTAATCCCACGCCTTGGGAGGCTGAGGTGAGTGAATTGCCTGAGCCCGCGGGTTCGAGACCCGCCTGGGCAACTTGGCAAGACCTCATCTCCACAATAAATCAAAAATGAGCTGGGCATGGTAGCGCGCACCTGTAGTTCCAGCTACCTGGATGGCTGAGGTGGAAGGATCGCCGGAGCCCAGCGGGTCGAGGCTGCGGTGGCCGGAGGAGCCACTGCACTCCAGTCTGGGTGACAGAGTGAAACTTCAACTCAAAAAAATAAGAAAGAAATAGTGAACTTGGAGCTAATGTAGCAGTGTGCCAAAATTAACTATCTGAGATATGGCAACAAGAGTTTCCATGTAGTGATAAAACATAGAAAAAGAATCATAAATGATGTGATTCCAGAGGATCTATTTTGAACCAGATTTTAGTACACAGCTGAAACATAGAGAAAATTTGGGAAAATATATTCTATCCTTGAGAAAATGATTGGCAAAGCTAACCATACTGCCCATCCAAGCTGGAATTAAAAAAAAAAAAAAAAACAGGGGCAAATATAGAAACATTTCAAGACAGGACTACAACCCCAAAGACAGGGCTAACTAAAGGACAAATTGGAGGCCTGAGGCAGAATCTCAGTCATGGATGACCATGACTAAGCTGATGGAGACGCAAGGCTTCCTTGGTTCTGATCATTTACCCTGGGACACTGACAATTGTGCCTACAGCAGATTGAGTCATTCAAGATCATTTACTTTCAAGGTGATTCTTACATAATTCGGAATTGACTTGGGAATCGTGGGTGGTGAATTGATGGGTGATGAGTGAGCCTAAAGCAATGAACTCATGATTCAAGAAGAGAAGATAGAGCCAATTTCATTGTGAGGAATAAGAAGGAAAATAATAGTATAGACCATCTAATACAACAGATGACAAGAGAAATATTTTTATTGAACCTTGGAATATATATCTGTAAGATATATTTATTCTACCTACTCCCAAAAGAAGTGAGAGCTTTTATGTATTTATGTGAAGAGATAGAGAGAGAGAGGTCTCTCATACTTATTTATTGTTATATGAAAAATAAATGTACAGAGCAGTGTACTTGGCATGCTATCATCTGAGTAAAAAAGAGGTGGAAATAAAATTCAAGTTTTTTTCTGTAGACATTAAAAAAACTTTTAACATGAGCAGCAAGAAATAGAGTTATGGGAATTCAAAACATAGGAGTTGAAATGGGAGGGAGAGACTTCTCACTGTACATTCATTTTCTATTTTTTGATATTTTAATTATGTGATAATTACCTATTTTTAAAGTAAAGTATTAAAAATAGAAACATAATTTACATATTTGAACGTATAATTATTTAAAACATACTAAACAAAAACATAACCACAATGTTAAGGAAGAATAATAAAGATGAAAATACTTTTTATAAAAAGGAAATCGTTAGTTGCTGTTTGGTGGTACAAAACTTGGCTTGAGTGGTCTAGAAGTCAAAGAATCAAGGAAAGCAAAATGAGTTACATAAAAGTCATGATTTACAATCAGAGGCATATTTGCCCAATATCCCTAATATAGATAACCTAAGTATGAGTCCCATAAGGCAAAATCAGGGGATAGGAGTGTCTCTTATTAAAGTTATGAGTACCTTAAAATGTAGAGGTGAGGAGAAATAAGTGTCCAGAGAGGTGACACTTTGAACGCTGAAATACCAGCCAATCTTCCCTAAGGGTCAATGTGGTTGGATGTAGCAAGAAACAAAGCAGAGGTGCCAACAGATTCCAGGTTGTCTCACTCTCTTTCTCTCCACGTTCAGATCTTCTTTCCAACTGCAAGTGTGCCTATCAAGAGTGGCCTAAGAACCACCACCAGATGCAGAGGCAACAGTCTTCTGTAGACTTCACCAGCGGTCCTTCATCATCCCATCCCAGCCTGGTATCCCAGAGTCTTCGGCAAGGTCCATCTTGCCCTCCCACACCATGTTCCATGAGAACTGGTTAGCAACTTTCCTTTGATCCCACAACTCCCTTTTTGTAAACTTATTTCTCAGCCTTTTCCAGTAAGGTCTTATTCCCATAATACATCTCTCTTCTATAATTCTCACAGGGTGTCCATTTCCCTAATTGACCCCAACTGATACAACTGATAGGGCCCCCATTAGCAGTCCTAAAGCACATGACCAATAGGCTATCCATATACTGGCCTGACCGTTCAATTAGGTAAGGATCAGAGAAGGAAGTCAGGTATACCACGGAACCAGGAGACAAGGACGAAGAGCAGATGACCAAAGCAGAAAGCAAAAGGATCATCTGAGAGAGGGGCATTTTCCATGGGTGGTGAGGGGTGACCAGAAGGCAGAACATGCAGCTGTAACATAATTCTGCTACCGTACCCTGTCTCTTGGTTCTCCATACTGGCTTGGCCAAAATTGTCCCCCGCCTTTGGTTCATGACCTGCAGCTACTCTCTGCCCCCTCCTTAACTCAATCTGGGATTCTAGAAATCCACAGTCAGAAACATTTCCTCTACACTCCACCTTCTACTTGTCCAGTGGGGATTTGTACAAGTTCCTTGTGGCAGAGAACGTTTTGTCCCATCCCATCCTTCTATCTTATGAAACTTCTTTATAGGCACTGGAGCCACAGATCAACAATGCTTCCAAAGTCAGGTTTAAATACACTGAAACTCAACAGCAAAAACATGGAACCAACCATACTGCCCATCAAGCTGGATTGGATTTAAAAAAAATGTGGTACATACACACAAGGGAATATTCTGCAGCCATCAAGAAGGACAAACATATGAACTTTGCAGCAACCAGGATGGATGTAGAATCGATCATACTCAGTGGTCTATCACAGAAACAAAGGACAGAGTACCATATGTTCTCACTCATCAATGGACCTTGAACAATTATCATAATACTATAAGAAAGGGGTTGGCAGTAGTGGGAAACTGCCAGGAGATGGGGGTGGGATTGGCAGTTGAGGGAAACTGCTAGGGGAGGGAGGGGCACACCTTATCAACAAGGGTACCTGCATAATGAACATTTATATACCTAACCCTGAATTGTACCCCACATCTTTAAAATAAAAAATGAAACAAATAAATAAACACACAGAAACTTTCTTCCTGCCAATTTCTTACATCAATGCCTGATTCTTAGTCTAAGAATGTAGATTTCTGATGATCTAATGTGGGAGTTGAGTTCAGAGAACCCAGGTCCCTGGCATTACTCCTTTTGGTACTCGCTGACCTATCAAGAATGGTAATAATCAAATATTTATGGGACCATAGCTATGCACCAAGCTCTATGCCAAGATCTTTACATATATTGCCTTATGTATGCTACATAACAACCAATGAAATACATATATTATTATGCCTGTTTTATCAATAAAGAGACTGAGTCTTAGACAGTTAAATAACTTATGTAAAATCAAACATCTAGTAAGCTGCACAGCCTAAATTAATAGGAAAATCATACGAGATTCATTTATGCAATTCACTGCCCGTTAGCAGTGGATTGAATAAACAAAATGCTGTATGTACATACCATGAAATACTAGGCAGCCGTAGAAAGGAATGAAATCGTGTCCTTTGCAGCAATGTCCATGCAGCTGGATGCAACTATTCTAAGTATATATTATTCTAAGTATAGTAACACAGAAAACTGAATACTGCATGTTCTCATAAGTGGGACTTAAACGCTAGGTATACATGGACATAAGGATGGGAATAACAGACAATGGGGACTCCTAAAGGGAGGAGGGAGGAAGGGAGGAAAGCAAGAGTTACACAACCCACTAGGTACCATGCTCACCATTTGAGTGATGGGCTCAAGAGAAGCCCAAACTTCACTGTCATGCAACATACCCACGTAACAAACCTGCACATGTACCCCGTGAATCTAAATAAAATAAAATTTTTAAAAAGAGGAGAGAGACTGGGCTCGGTGGCTCAGCCTGTAATCTCA
>CAUYQG010076215.1:0-39029 GCA_963574415.1 Tarsius wallacei | reverse complement strand
GAGGCTGAGGTGAGTGGATTGCCTGAGCCCGCGGGTTCGAGACCCGCCTGGGCAAGCGAGACCTCATCTCTACAATAAATCAAAAAATCAGCCGGGCGTGGTAGCGCACGCCTGTAGTTCCGGCTACTCGGAAGGCTGAGGCGGAAGGATTGCCGGAGCCCAGCAGGTCGAGGCTGCGGTGGCCGGGAGCGGCCCCTGCACTCCAGTCTGGGCGACAGAGTGAGACTCCAACTCAAAAAAAAATAAAAAATAAAAAAAAATAAAGTCAATTGCCCACGGCCTCCTGCTGGTATGAGAGGCCTAGATTTGCGCCTAGGGAGTCTGGCTTCATGGAATCTATGTTGTTCACCACCATAATAATCTGCCTCCAGATTTTGGATCTTTCTTGTCCTTTTTTTTTTTAAGGTTAAACATTACAGATTCAGTCAAAGTTCTGTCTGTACTCTGTCCCTGACCTCATTTTTACTTATGCAGGTGCCAGCTCTCCTGGAGTTGGTTAAACTCTGGGGGGAAAGTTTTTGAAGTCACACTTTGGTCCTTTAATAGTGGAACTATTTTACCAGTTTCTGTAAGAGTTTGGCCATTTTGGCTATGAAGAAAAGCATGAAGGACTTTGGTGAGATGTGTGCTTTCAATAGCTTCCTTCTTACCCACAGAGACAATGTCAGGGGTCGTACAGAATGTAGCAGTTCCCCTGTCCAAGTCTTTGTTCCCATATCTCAGGTGATCTCCCCAACCTCAGACCCATTCCTCCTCACTAGCTGGCTCCATTTACCTCTCAGGCTACTGCCCCATTGCCCCATCATTGGCAACTCCATTGGTCTCTTTTACTCATTCTTTTATTTATTCATTTACTAACAAGCGTTTGTTGAGCACCTACTATGTGCTGGGTGCTTCCTTAGGCCTTGGGGATGCAGCAGTGAATAAACAAGACAGACACAAATCCTTCTCCTCAGACTGCTTGCACTTCAACCCCTCTCTAGTTCTCTGTCCACGCTGTTTTCCAGATTTTTCTAAGCTCCATGTTTCTGCAGTCTAACTCTAACCACCAGCCTGTTCTCCTCTTCAGTCCAGACCCGGTTCTTTTATTCTGGACTCCTCTTATCTAGAAAGAAAGTAAGGGTATAAATGCCTCTCTAAGTATGAGGGCAGGCATGAGCCTCAGATGTTATACAAAGCTGAGGATTTTAAGTTAAATATCTATTTAATAAGATAACTATTTTGAAGCTGAATTGCAGGCAGAAGTCCAAGCTATAAAGCAGACAGAGAAGGTGCTGCTCAGGTACAGATGAGGCAGGAGAGCTGGGGACCCCTGCCCTCCTTTGACTCTCCACTGTCTGTGGTGGTTCCCAAGACTCTGTAACAACACCCTCGGGATGTCAGGGAACACAGTTTAGCAACTGCCACTGTACAAGGCACATACCAAGACGGGCACTTTGGGCTGGGGTTCTGCCTATCGAGATGCCAAAGGACTGGGGACGGGGGAAGATTATTTGCTGGTCCCCCCGGCTCCCCCTGCACACTCGTGTCATAGTCTTCCAAGGCCCACTCTGAGTCTACATTTAGTTGCTTGTTTTTTCTTCCTTTTGCCTGACTTCTGGGCTGCTCATTTTGTCATTGTGTTCTTTTGTTGTTGTTGTACTTGTCAGGACTTATTTTCTTTGAAGAAAAAGGGCTTCAACCCACATATTATGAGAAATTGGCTCTGACATGTATTTCTATTTCTTTTCCAAAGAAGTTTCCCTATACATTTTCTCTAAGTGTCATTAAACTCTAATAGGTTTCCCCTGATAACACCCCCTCCACTCCGAGCCTGATTTAACCAAGCATTTTCTGAAAACAAGGTGACTCTTATTTAAGGATTCTAAATGTATTCCAGTTCTTGGCAGTCTTAAGCACACAGCTGAATGCGTGCTAAGTCTAGCATGGATAATTACACCAGCTGTGACCTTTTAGAAACATGTATTTGGACTAAAGCAGTGTTTAGTCACTTCTGATTGACTTGGGTTTTACTTGGTTTATGTTTGGTAAACTTCAAATATTTGCTTCCGAATAAGCTGGTTAAATTCCCAAAGATGAGTGCCATGTGTGGCCTGCTTCATGGAAGGCCCCCTCTGTGGTGTCAGTGACACAATGGACTACGTGCACTCGTGCACACACGTGCATGCACACACAGTTAGAGGCAGGTGGAGGGGCTGATGGCATTTGGAAGTAATGTAGCATGACACTGCCACGCATGGGTGTGAAGTCCAAAAGGGCACTTGCTGTCAGGAGACAAGCACGAGCTGTTATTGCTTTAAGACAGCTCCCGTGCAGCTGCCGAAGCAGCAGGAGAGAGCACTTCGAGAAGAGCTGTCCTCCCTTTTGTGCTCAGCAGCCTAAGGTGACCTTGGGCCAGTCTCTTAAACTCTCTGAGCAGTAAGCATGTGGGCATGGCCTGCCCTTCAGGGGCTTCCAGTTCTGTGCAGGGATAAAACCACCCCTCAAATGTGGCATAATCACAAAGGGAGACAAGTGACCCTCCCCCGCCTCCCTGCTTTGGTTCCTTCTCCTCTCCTCCTTTTTCACCCCCTTTCTAGGTGGTTCTAAAACATTGGAACTTCCAAAGTAACCAGAAAGGGGTCCACTAGAATGCCTTTTTCTGCTAGCATTGTAAGCCTAACCCTATTTCAACAAAGTCTCCACAGCCCCAATTTCTGAATAACTGAAAGATTGAGAAGCTTAAGGCAACCATGCAATGAAGTGCATTTGGAGCCATTTCTCACCCTGCAGGAACTGACCAGCTGTGGTATCAGAACTAACAGAGTCCTGAGACCCCAAAGCAGACCAAGTAGCTGATGGTCTCTGAGCCATTGACTTCAGTTTTGTCAAATGCCTCAGATTAAGGAAAAAGCAAACCTACTCATGGGACTTGGCTATCAGCCTTGACGAAAATCTTCAAGTCAGCAATTCCTGGTAGCAAGAATCACCCCCAGACAAAACCTCCTAGCATTCAACATCAGCCTATGCTTGCCTCTGTTCGGTCATGATCCCAGCTGCTCTAGTGTTTTATGCTGGTCTTGCTTAGGTTATTAGTTATTTATTTAGAAACCACTTTATTGAGATATTTTATTAAGATATTACACACCATACAATTTAAGCATTTAAAAAGTACAACTCAATAGTGGTTTTGGGGGGGTATATTCACACAATTATGTAACCATCCCCACAATCAATTTAGAATATTTTCATCACCTCCAAGAGAAACCCCTTACCCTTAACCATTACCCCCTAAAACCCTCCTCCTTATCCCTCAGAGTTAATCTGTTTTCTGTCACTATAATTTGCCTATATGGACATTTTGTGTAAATGGAATCATACAATATGTGGCCTTTTGTGACTGACTTCTTTTACTTAGCATAATATTTTCAAGGTTCACATTTGTTGTGGCATGTATCAGGACTTCATTATTTTATTTTATTTTATTTTATTTTTTGCGCTCCGACTAGAGTGCAGTGGCACGCTTCCGGCCACTGCAGCCTCGACCTGCTGGGCTCTGGTGATCCTTCCGCCTCAGCCTTCCAAGTAGCTGGAACTACAGGCGTGCGCTACCATGCCCAGCTAATTTTTTGATTTATTGTAGAGATGAGGTCTCGCCAAGTTGCCCAGGCGGGTCTCGAACCCACGGGCTCAGGCAATCTACTCACCTCAGCCTCCCAAGGTGCGGGATTACAGGCTGAGTCACCGAGCCCAGCTGGACTTATTCCTTTTAAGTACACACAGACTAAGGGAAATCTGAATTTGAGGTAACTAAGAGAGTTGTGTTTAATTTAGAGTAACATAATCAAATTTGTCAACCTGCCTCTGTAAATGCCACATCAAATATTTTCAATTCTTAGGAAAAAGAAATGCGATTCTTATTAAAAATCATACGTATAACTAAATACTAACTTTGCATTAAATAGGGTATAAATAATATATTTTGTATTAAATAAAATATAAATCTAAAGAGCAAGGAATTTTAGAATTCCTCCTACTTCTACTATACAGTGCTTTATACTTAGATACGTGCCATGTACCTGAAACATGTGAATTAAGAAGGGAGACTGGACTTAGAAAAATCAAAAGTGACTCATATTCATGTAAAGTATTAAGGTTAAAGTTCAAATTGTACTGTGCATGCTTTAAATATTAAACATTAATATTCATTTTAAATTTTTTTTAAAAATAAAATTTCAAATATACCCACAAATGGTCTCTGGAAGACAAAAGCCTTCGGATTGATTTCTTGACAGTTATAGTTGACACTTTAAGTTTACTAATCTTCCAGATAACAGATGTTTATAATGAATACATTGCTTAGTACTTATTTGGTATTTGAAGGAAATAGACTTCCTTAAAAAGCAAATATACCAGATCAGATGTTTTAAAATTTTAAATATAAACTAAAATTTAAACTTTAAATACTTACCTGGAAATGCTATAAATCCTAATACCATCAATTCGTAAATCCTGGCATAAAAAAATGTAAATGCAACTCCAATATTTCTCTAACCAAGAGCTGAATCTTCAATACAAAAAAGGAAAAAAAAAAAAAAAATCCTCTGCTCTCATCTAAAAGTTCCCCAAATTATCTGTTAACATGAAGGTATTCTATTACTCTTTCCAAATTCTCCGAATTTCTGCATCTTTCTACCTAGTGTTTTATCTCCAATAAACTATAAATTGGTGCTACATATTTATTTGTTGCTTATCTGATTAATTCAAGTAAAAATTCTCAGTACTTACCAAGATACTTTAAATTTCTATTAGCTCGCCATTAGTACACTATTTGTAGTTAAAAGAACAAAATTAGAATGGAAGAGCTAAAATGCAACTGCAGTTTCCACAGGTGTGACTGCTGGGCTTTGTGTTATGATGTAGAATCTACTGCTTTATCTTTCCAAATGAAACAGACTACAAATATTTTCTTACCTGCATGCCAACTAAAAATTTCTTCACAACTTTAAAGAGAGAATGAGTTCTTTCAGAACTTAAAAAAAAAATCATGATATACAAACATTCAAACATACATTCACACACAGTTTTTGTTGTTGTTTTTTTGTCTTCTAAGAACCAAAACAGGATACTTCCAAGGATGAGTTAGATAACTCTTTGTGTTCAGACTATATTACTGTGGATAAGTTCAGAAGAGCTTTTGAAATACTGGCCTTATTAGACAATCAAAAAGCATAAAAATTATACAAAACAAGAAGAGTAAAATATCTCTAAAAGAAAATAAAAATATGGAATTGGCAACAAACATATCTGTTTTAAATCAAAGCTTCTCATCAAACCAGTCTTCAGTCCAGTTATCACAACACTGTGTTCTGACAATAATCGCTTTCTTTTATAAGACATCAGAAGTTGCCAGAGTTGTAAATTCTGAAAAACTTCCAATAATTTATGTAGCAGATTTCTTACAGTCCAAATTTGTTTTTGCTTCCATAGACAATGCGGGTTCTTTGGGTTCTTGCTTAACTTGGCTCACAGAAATGGTAGCTTCTGGATCTTCTTCAACTTTAAAACCAAACATAAAAGAAAAATTCTAAAGGTTAATATATTTATCATACTGAAATCTTTAGAATTATAATGAATTTATAAGCAAAGCAAAAACTAGAAGTTTGGAAAAAGACCCAAGTAACTGAAAAAAGCAGTTGATATATTTGAAAATATATTTGTTTCTGACATTTTAATAGTCATTCATTATTAAATTTCATCAGTATGCTTCTACTAATTAAAAAAAAAGAGAATAAGTATAAATTATTCTCTTCTATAGGTACCATAACAAAAAACAGTATATAATTTGATAAATTATGAGGAACATCTCATATTTAAACTTAACCATTCAAAAAGAATGTGTAGCAAACAATCAAAAAATACGTGTGGCAAGGTACTGTGACACGTGCCTGTAATCTTGGCTACTTGGGAGGCTGAGGTAGGAGAACTGCTTGAGCCCAGAAGTTTGAGACCAGCCAAGGCAGTACAGCAAGACCTTGTCTCAACAACAAATTGAAAAGAAAAAAGAAAGGATTTAAAAACCAGGAAGCCTCCCATCATTTGAAAAAGATTTGTTGTGCAAACAGCAGGCACATGTACAACAAATACATGGACATAGGCTGGGCATGGTAGCTCATGCCTGTAATCCCAGCACTTTGGGAGGCAGAGGTGAGATGACTGCTTGAGCCAGGGGTTCAAGACCAATCTGGGCAACTGATGAGACCTTGTCTCTAAAGTAAATCAAAAAGTTAGCCAGGTGTGGTGGTGTACACCTATGGTTCCAGCTACGTGGAAGGCTAAGGCAGAAGGATCACCTGAGCTCAGTAGGTTGAAGCTGTGGTGGCTGTGAGCGTGCCACTGCACTCCAGTCTAGGTGACAGAGTGAGACACCATCTCAAAAAAAGAAAAAAAAAAAAATCATTCAAATTTGGTTACAAAGAGAGATCTCCTTTAAAGCAATCTGGATTAGAACTCCAAGAAATATCTTGACACAACAAAGAAGGAGGAAGCTTTTAGAAAGGAAAAAAGCTTTGGAAAGCAGACAGATCTAGGTTTAATTCTCTTCTCTGTCACCTACTAGACATGAGCTTCTGACAATTATTCAACCTCTCTGAGCCTTGTTTCTCCATCTGTAGAATGGGGACACCACTATTTCATGGAGTTGTAAGAATCAATTCAAGTATATTCCTTTTGCCTCTTGTCTACTACAGTTCCTCAGTAGTTAAGACTGCCACATCCCTATGAAAAAATTCTCTTACAAGTAATGCTTCCAATAAATTTAAAAGACAATGATTCTTTTCTGGAAGAAGCTATTTCAGTTTCCCTTCCCCAGAAAAATGATGACTAAGATGGGGGAAAATACTGTATGCATTCTAAAAATATCTTTTTTTTTTTTGAGCCAGAATCTCACTCTGTTGCCCAGGCTGGAGCACAGTGGCACACTCACAGCCACCCCAGAGCTGACCTGCTGGGCTCAATCTTTCTGCCTCAGCCTTTCAAGTAGCCGGAACTACAGGCACATAGTACCACGCCTGGTTAATTTTTTGATTTATTGTAGAGATGAGGTCTTGTCAAGTTGCCCAGGTTGTTCTTGAACTGGTGGGCTCAGGCAATCCCCTCAACTCAGCCTCCCAAAGTGCTGGAATTATAGGCTTGAGCTATTGCGCCCGGGCCTAAAAATATCTTCTGCAGAGACTTTTTTCAAAGCAAACTGCAAATGTTTTCCTACAAGAGTGCCCAATCCAATTTGTGTGAAAAGAAGTGGATAGAGTTAGATTAAGTATGAGTTACCAGAATTTACTACTACATTGACTGGGTTAGTAATAAAGTGAAGGTAACAGGTTTTAGAATAAACTCAAGTGCCCAAGTCTTACTCTTTCTCTTTCAGCTTCCAAAAGAACTCAATATTTAGGCCTATAATTTAAAAATCTTCCTTTTAACCTTTATATCTGCCCAATTATGCCTTTTTTTTTTTTGAGTCAGCACTCTGTCACCCAGGCTGGAGTGCTTCAGTGGCACAATCATGGCTCACCACAGCTTCAACCTTCTGGGCTCATGTGATTTTTCTGCTTCAGCCTCTCAAGTAGCTGTGACTACAGGTGCATGCCATGATGCCCAACTAATTTTTTTTTTTTTTCACAGAGAGGAGTTCTCTCCATGTACCTTAGCTGGTCTCAAATTCCTGGGCTCAAGAGATACTCCTGCCTTTGCCTTCCAAATTGCTGGGGTTACAGGCATGAGCCACTGCAACTGACCTTTCATTCCATCTTTTTTTGTGAGTGTACATAATCAATTTTTCCAAAATAACCTTTGCATTAAAAGTGTTCCTTGTAGCTGGGCTCGGTGGCTCAGCCTGTAATCCCGCGCCTTTGGGAGGCTGAGGTGAGTGGATTGCCTGAGCCCGCGGGTTCGAGACCCGCCTGGGCAAGTGAGACCTCATCTCTACAATAAATCAAAAAAAAAAATTAGCCGGGCGTGGTAGCGCGCGCTTGTAGTTCCAGCTACTTGGAAGGCTGAGGTGGAAGGATCGCCGGAGCCCAGTGGGTTGAGGCTGCGGTGGCCGGGAGCGGCCGCTGCACTCCAGTCTGGGTGACAGAGTGAGACTCCAACTCAAAAAAAAAAAAAAAGTGTTCCTTGTTTTATTTGCTCCTATCAATTTTTTTTTCATGTATTCTAAAATGACATTCCTGGCTTGACATCACCAGAGATTTCCCTGGGAAAACTAGGTAATTAAGAAATAAGTAATTTTTTTTTTTTTTTGAGTTAGTCTTACTCTGTTGCCCAGGCTGGAGTGCAGTGGCATGCTCATGGCCACCGCAGACTCGACCCTAAAAATAAAAGGTGATCCTTTCAGGTGATCCTTCCATCTCAGCCTTCCAAGTAGCTAGAATTACAGGCATGTGCCACCATGCTTGGCTAATTTTTTGAATTATTGTAGAGATGTGGTCTAGCCAAGTTCACCAGGCTGGTCTTGAACCCATGGACTCAGGCAATCCTCTCACCTCCGCCTCCCAAAGTGCTGCGATTATAAGCTTGAGCCACCACACCTGGCCCAGGAATAAGTAATTTCAATGGGATTAAATAATTAATCCCATTAGTCACACCTCCTAATTTATTATCATGTTTAGAAGGCATAGTATTATCAATGTTCATCATAGGCTCTCTCGTAATCTTAAACCTACATTTTTACATTAGCCGATATAATTCCAATTATTCTTCTAGTTTTCACAGCATGTGAAGCCACTATAATACATTTCTAGTTCGAGATAAAAAGAAAAAAAAAAACTTTACAGTTTAAAAGTTCTTAAACTAACAACATTTCCTCCCTTTCTATCAAAATTTTGCTTGATTTATATATTATAAACCCACTAGGCAAAAATGATAGTTTTATGTGTAGCATAATACAGTGATGATAGTCTATAAAGGATAAAAAAAAAAAAATCAGCCGGGCTTGGTGGCTCAGCTTGTAATCCCTCGCTTGGGGAGGCTGAGGTGAGTGGATTGCCTGACCCCGCGGGTTCGAGACCCGCCTTGGCAACTTGGCGAGACCTCATCTCTACAATAAATCAAAAATTAGCCGGGCGTGGTAGCACGTGCCTGTAGTTGCAGCTACTAGGAAGGCTGAGGCGGAAGGATCGCCTGAGCCCAGCAGGTCGAGGCTGCAGTGGCCGGGAGCGGCCACTGCACTCCAGTCTGGGCAAGAGTGAGACTCCAACTCAAAAAAAAAAAAATTCATAACTTGATTTTAACTTACTAAGAGCTGGGTGGTTGCCTATAATCCGTATTGGGATGGTCTGCACATCTCCCAACAGAAGCTGATGAACAGTTCCTTCCAGGTTTCCTGCATCCTCAACATCTCCAACTTCCACCAGCTGGTCCATTGCAACTAGATTTTGATTCGGTCCTGGAACGTTACCCATGGCAGAGGCAGTACTGTTGTTCTGGGTTAGGCATGTATCTGTTTGAAGGCTATGACTTTGATCAAGCATTAGAGAATTATTATCAATTACAGCATTTCCTATTGAATCCAGAAGTCTTGAAGGACTGGAGGAGGGCTGGTTATTTACTGATATCAGAGCTGGTGATCCATCAGGAGAGGTGAACGTTGGTTGTAACTGCAAACCCTTTTAAACCAAAAAAAGTTATATCAAAATATTTGAATTTACCATGTATGATATTTCTTAGGATATATTCTACTTTTGGCAAAAAAATTGGAAGAAATAAAATGAGTACAGTTCCTAAAAAATATTAAGTGAGGACAGAAACAAGAACCAAGGGAAAAGTAGTACAACTAAATTTATTGCATTCATAGTCAACCTCAAACTTTTTCAAAACATACTGTTTGAATGATCTTAAATCAAGACACAAAGAGATCAAGAAATTTTTTTGTGTGCAGTGGCCACTCCCAGCCACCACAGCCTCGACCTGGCTGGGCTCTGGCCATCCTTCCGCCTCAGCCTTCCAACTAGCTGGAACTACAGGCGTGCGCTACCACGCCTGGCTAATTTTTGATTTATTGTAGAGATGAGGTCTCGTCAAGTTGCCCAGGCGGGTCTCAAACCCGCGGGCTCAGGCAATCCACTCACCTCATCCTCCCAAAGCGTGGGATTACAGGCTGAGCCACCGAGCCCGGCTGAGGTCAAGAAATTAATAATGAACACATACTTGTTCATTATTATAATTCTATAACAATTCTCTAAAATCCCTAGAAGAAGAGGAGAGATTGTGGAATAAAGAAAAGGGCCTCAAATCTGGCTACTTTATTGGATACTTACCTGCAGTTGTGTAAATATTTTGGGCTGAAATGAGGAAAGTGAGGAGAGCAAATGGGTTGGCTCTGGAGACAAAGAAAGCCCTTTCTGATTTGCTTCCACTTTGTGTGTAACTGTTTCTCCTGGTGAATTTCCTAAATCATATAAAAAAATAAACTATCAAAACAAAATAATTTGTGTGACTTCTATTATAATATACTTTATAATATACTTTATTACAACTCTTTCTATCAGAACTAGAATAGAAATTAAGGTCAAAGTTTTGCAAAGGACTTCAAGAAGTCATCAAGTCCACCATTTGCAGAACCTGGCAGATCATGAGAATCTTCAAGGGAACTTAAAAAGTATATAGATTCCTAGGTTCAGGAATTTCAATTTTAATTCAGTAGATCTAGGATGGGATCTAGGAATACACTTGTCCCTCTGTATTCATGGGAGATTGCTTCCAGGTCCTCCCTCAGATACCAAAAATCTATGGACCCTCAAGTCCCTGATATAAAATGGCGTATTTGCATATAACCTAAGTATATCCTCTCGTTTACTTTAATCCTCTCTAGATAATTTATAATACCTAACACAATGGAAACACCATGTAGATAGTTGTTATACTATATTGGTAAAATATTTAACCAATATAATTTAATTATATTAAGTATATAATTAAATGTAATTTATTTATAATTATATTATATAATTTTTACAATTTTAAAATATTTTTGATCTGTGGTTGGTTGACTCCATGATTGTAGAAGCCACAGATAGAGAGGGACAACTGTATTTTTTTCTCTTGAAAGATTCTTTACCTGTAATTCTAATCTAGTCCACTCTCATGTTATAAGGCTAAACTATACCTAAACTTCTCTAGGTGTGTGAAACCTATCTTTTATGATATCATTCAGAACAAACCAGTAATTGTAAGTAAGAGTTTTCCTAAGTTCTGCAAGCCACTCCAGTAAATTAATTGAATCCAAGGAGCAAATTAATTGAACCAACTCTTCCTGAGAACTTTTTTTCATTCATAGAAATCTTACTTAAAGAGAAAAGAGAAGCCAACAGAGAAATTTCTTCAACTTCCCATCACCATGTTCATCTTCCTCTATCTCTTCAGTTCTCTAATGTCTTAAAATACCTTCTCTCAACCTTACACTCCCTTCATTGCAAAGTTCTTGAAAAAGTGGTCCACACTGTCTCTACTCCTTCACTTATCTTCCATTCCCTCTTCAACTGCCCCAAAATGGCTTCTTCCCAATACACTCCACTAACTCTGGTATTCAAGCTTTCCACATCTGATCTTATGCCCTTTACTCTCTCCTTTGCCCCATCAATGCCCTATTCTTTTGCCAGTGTTGCTCAGTAAATGCCACTATCAGTCAGTTACTCATGGCAGAAATTCAGATATTATTCCTACTCTTTTATTCCCTGAAAGGAGGTACCTATAGAAACCTAGAATAAACTTAGCTTATTCTTAGTTTAGTCCTTTTGCCTCAGCATAACCATTTTTGCTTAGATGTTACCCCTGACACACTCTGAATCTAGCACAGGTTAGACATAGATAGATACATTTCCAATAGGCAGGTTTTAGGAAGTCTTCAGACATTCTATCAGAGGTCAAGCTGGCAGTCTACCCCACGCCTTGGCAAATCTCCATTATATGCAAGACAAGGACAGAACCACAGAAATGATAATAGACTACATTTTGGTCAAGGAGTTTGTCTACTAGAAATGTCTGTTGCAGGAAAAATTCCTCCTCTTGTCTCCCAAATAGCCCACCACCATGGCAACAATCATGTGACTAACCCACCCATACGCCTGCTGTCCATCACCTGACATCAGTACCTGCACTTACCTGCCCCTTTGTGATAACGTGCAGCAGACCACCACACAATCACCTTAAGGACCTTCCCCCATCCAAGGGAAATGATTAAAAGGACTCAACCATGAGCAGCCATTTTGCCATTGCCTTACTAGATTCTGGTGTGGCCATGTGCTCTTTGAGCTATGGTCATCGCCATGTTTCTTGGCTTTGGTTCCCTTCCCTACCTTGGTGAGTTGAGTCTCCTCTTTCTCTTTCTCTCTCTATTTACTTTTTTAAAAAACTATACTTTCTAATATAGCTTCTGTGCAATTCTTTGCATCTTTCATGCAGAACCAGATTGCACACCAGACACCCTACACCCCTAGTGGGCCTGCCCTAACATTCCAGAGGCCCCACTGGGAATATGTCCTAACACTCTCCATACATAGTCAATCCGTAACCAAGGTCTTTGAAGTCTACTTAAAAAAATAACTCTTAAACCAGGGGTGGTGACTCATACCTGTAATCCCAGCACTTTAGGAAGCAGAGGCGAGAGAAGTGCCTGAGTCCAGGGGTTTGAGACCAGCCTGGGCAATATGGCTAGACCCTGTCTCTACAATAAATCAAAAAACTAGTTGGGTGTAGTGGCATACACCTGTGGCTCCAACTACTTGGAAGGCTGAGGCGGAAAGATTGCCTGAGCCCAGTAGGTGGAGGATGTGATAGCCAAGAATGTGCCAGTGCACTCTAGCCCAGGCTGATCTCAAACCTATGGGATCAGGCAATCCTCTTGTCTCAGCCTCCCAAAGTGCTGGGATTATAGGCATGAGCCACCATGCCCGGCAGCATATATTTATTTAATGTGCTTTTTTTCTCTTGCTAAACTTTAAGTTCCATACGGCAGGAAACTTATCCATTCTTTTCTGTGCTCAGCATTGAGCACAGTGAGTGAAATATGTGCAGGATAAATGAATAACACTATAGAATTTGAAACCTATTCTGTAGGCAAAGTGACTCTTAAAGGTTAAGTACATGGAAGAATAAAAAAAAAATACTTTGCTATTATTATATACAGTTATTAATTGATTTTAGAGAATTTAATTAGGTGTTAACTTTTTAGCAGGCATCGTGCTAGGCGCTAGGTTCATTAATTTGAATATGCACTCAGTGTAGTAATTTGAATAAAATACAATCCTTGTCCCTGAAAGGCTTGAATCATTATGAAAGATCAATAAAAGGTTATCATGCTAAATACAAAAGAATAAATAGCTAACTTTATATAGGGGTTAAAGTTAAGAGAGCACTTGAAACCAAAGAGATTGCTATTTGAAGAGTAAGAGAAGGTTGCCATGTAGAAAAGAAATTTCCAGAAGAGAGAACATATGCAAAAAGGTTGAAATAAGATTGGAATAATAAGAGAAAATCGCAATAAGAAAGAACAGATGAGAAAAAGCAAACCATACGAAATGGACAATAGTTCCCATATCAAGGTTATTTTATGGTTATTACTACTGGAATTAGTCAGCCTTCTAGTAAGTCAGCCATAGTTCACTGTGCTAGCAATCAGCTTTGAAATTTCAGTTCATTAAAAAAAGCATAAAAGCTGAGAAGAGGAAATTTAAATAGTGAGAAATATTTTGATAAACCCTAACATAGTTGCTTTTCCCTCTTTGGGTCCTGGTTTCCTTGCCTATAAAATTAGATATTTAAAAAAATTTTTTTAGAGACAGGGTCTCACTTTGTCCAGGCTGGAGTACAGTGGCGCAACCATAGCTCACTATAACCTCAAATTCAGGAGCTTAAGTGATCCATGCCTGGCTAATCCGTTTTTTTTTTTTTTGGTAGAGACAAGTTGCTAAGTTGTCCAGGATGGTCTTGCACTCCTGGCCTTATGCAATCCTCCTGTCTCAGCATCCCAAAGTGTTGGGATTACAAGCATGAGCCACTATGCCTAGCTGATAATATCTTAAGTTCGTTCCATTTTTTTTTTTTAAAGAAATATTTATTGAGAGGACAGAAAAGCTCCCATAGTGGTAGGGGACCCAAAGGAGTTTCCCAGTTCGTTCCATTTTTAAAACTGATTTTATATACATATATATATATATATATTTTATTTTATTTTTTTGAGTTGGAGCCTCATTCCTTAGCCCAGGCTGGATGGAGTGCAGTGACATACACTCACAGCCACTCCAGTGTCGACCTGCTGGACTCGGACAATCTTTCCACCTCAGCCTTCTGAGTAGTTGGAACAGAACTACAGATGTGCACTACCACGCCTGGTTATTTTTTATTTTATTGTAGAGACAAGGTCTCGCCAAGTTGCCTGGGCTGGTCTCGAATCCACAGGCTAAGGCAATCCACTTGCCTCGGCCTCCCAAAGTGCTGGGATTACAGGCTGAGCCACCAAGCCCGGCCTGATTTTATATTTTAAAGGTATTCAAGATAACCTACCTTCTGCAAAGGTAAGTGTAACAGCCTCTTTAAGAATATTCCCACTGTCAGAAGTCCACTGAAGCTGAAATGGGAACATTTATTTCAGTAAAAATAAAGCATTTATATTAAAATAAGTATCTTAAAACATCAGTACAACTGTCATATTTTATTAAAAATATAAATATGCTTTATTCTGCAATAACCCTCTTCACCTGTTCACATTCTTCAAGCAAAAATATATTTCATTATCCACATATATTAAGAATTTGGATAGCAAGTGTAGATGACAAAGACTACTGCTAACCCTTAGATAGTGAGTAATTATGAATTATGAATAGCAGTCCTAGCTTAAAAAAAAAATACAAAATCTATTCAGTTACTGAATTTGGACAGTAAAAGTTAGGAGTGCAAAGGCTACTGCTTTTTAGGTTTTTATGCAAAATCACTGCCTATATTATAATTAGTAGTTTCTGGTGGGTAATTATAGTTATCTCTTCAAAGCAGGTGAAATTTTCATAGAAATGACTAACATTCAGGCAGAAACCACCTCAAATTCCTGTACTTCCTGCCTCAAAGTATGAGGTAAAACTGATATCCACAGATGGCATATGGAACATCATGATTTTGAGTGGTCAAGAGTGAATAATTCTATTTAAATTTGCCCATCTATTTAAAATACGGGAATTCATACACAGCATGTGCTTAATAAATGTCTGTTAAATAAAGAAATAATTTTTACAGAGAAAAATTATACTGATTTAAAAGTCTTTTCATTATAGTCAGAGTTAAGAATTCACTGATTTTTCTTCTTGTGAAAATAATAAATTTTTTTAGTCAAGTCGTTATCTGATAGTATTTACATTTTAAGAAAAAGATGCCATTACTTTTTCTACTATCACAGTTATTCAGATGGCCTAATGGTAACTATCCTCATTAGGTCAATTAATAGAAGCTAAGAAAGATTCGATAATAAACAAGGAATTGTGGTTGTAATCGTACCGTTGCTGGAATAATCTCTGAGTTATATACTGTATCTCCATTTCTCAAGGATTGCTGTACTTCATGGATGTGATTTTTTATATCATTTACAGTTGGAAAAAAAGATAAATTATGTCTTTCAGGTACCTCGTCAGGCTTGAACAGTTCCCTTTCCACAAATTTTCTGTGATGAATATAAAACAGAATAAAAACATTAACCATTTAGCAATATGCTTTTCGATGAAAACAGAGAGGTTCTCTATTACTACAAATTTCTGTAAAGTATGGTTTACAGCTCTATATGCAATTTCTATTTTCCCACTTTTAATTTTTCCATACATTAAATTATAGAATTCATGCAGGTTATAGAAATGTAATATTTTCTTTTTTTTGTTAAGAGACAAGGTCTCCCTCTGTTGCCCAGGCTGGAATGTAGTGGTGCAATTATCACTTCTTTTTATAGAGATGGGGTCTTATGTCAGGCACTGTGTGGAAATATCTACTTTGACCTATATTACGATCCTATGATGTAGGTAGAATTATCATTCTTACTTTACAGATGATGGAATGAGGACTGCTGAAGTTAAATAATTTCCTCAAAGTCACACGTGTACCTAATAAGAAAGTTTGAAGCTGGGCTCGGTGGCTCAGCCTGTAATCCCGTGCCTTTGGGAGGCTGAGGTGAGTGGATTGCCTGAGCCCGTTCGAGACCCGCCTGGGCAACTTGGCGAGACCTCATCTCTACAATAAATCAAAAATCAGCCGGGCGTGGTAGCGCAGGCCTGTAATTCCGGCTACTTGTAAGGCTGAGGCGGAAGGATCGCCAGAGCCCAGCAGGTCGAGGCTGCGGTGGCCGGGAGCTGCCACTGCACTCCAGTCGGGTGACAGAGTGAGACTCCAACTCAAAAAAAAAAAAGAAAGTTTGAACCTACACTCAGGTTATGTGGATAAATATCACATATTGTTTCCAAAAGACATCAATTAATATTATATAAAATATGATGTGTTTGAATTTTATAAGCATACAAGAAGACACAAATAGAAGGTAGCATTGCTACATAATTGTATAAAAAGTAAATACGTTAAAAATGATAAAGTTTGGCTGGGCACGGTGGCTCATGCCTATAATCCCAGCATTTTGGGAGGCCGAGATGAGGGGACTGTCTCAGTTCATGAGTTCGAGACCAGCCTGGGCAACTTGGTGAGATCTCATCTCTAAAATAAATCAAGAAAAATTAGCTGGGCATGATGGCATGTGCCTGTAGTTCCAGCTACTTGGAAGGCTGAGGTGGAAGGATAGCCTGAACCCAGGATGTTGAGGATGTGGTGGCCATGCGAGTGCCACTGTATTCCAGCCTGGGTGACAGAGTGAGATTTCAACTAAAAAAAAAAAAGATGAAGTTTAACATATATATGCTTATTATATTTGACAGACCAAATTGCAAAGCTGTATTATATCTCTGTTCTTAAGATTCAGGTTTAAGTCGGGCTCGGTGGCTCAGCCTGTAATCCCGCGCTTTGGGAGGCTGAGGTGAGTGGATTGCCTGAGCCTGTGGATTCGAGACCTGCCTGGGCAACTTAGTGAGACCTCATCTCCACAATAAATCAAAAATTAGCCGGGCGTGGTAGCGCGCGCCTGTAGTTGCAGCTACTTGGAAGGCTGAGGCGGAAGGATCACCGGAGCCCAGCGGGTCGAGGCTGCGGTGGCCGGGAGCGGCCACTGCACTCCAGTCTGGGCGACACAGTGAGACTCCAACTCAAAAAAAGAAAAAAAAAAGAAAAAGACTCAGGTTTAGTAAACAGTGAATGGTTTTACCAAATTTTGACTTTGTTCCAACGATGTCCCAATGGAAATAAATGTAAAATGTCTAAGAAAGCTACTAAACAGAAAAGGCATGTATTAATTAAGAAATAATTCTAGGAATTACAGTAAGTCCTCACTTAATGTTGCAGGTTCTTAGAAACTGCAGTAAGCTAAAGGATGTATCACAAACCTATTTTTTTTCTCCAACACTATTAAAAATGACATTGAATAAAAAGATGTTTAGGCTGAACACTGGTGGCTCATGCCTGTAATCCCAGCACTTTGGGAGGCTGAGGCAGGAGAATCGCTTGAGGCCAGGAGCTCGAGACCAGCCAGGGCAAGACGCCATCTCTACAAAAAAATTAAAAACTAGCCAGGCACAGTGGCTATGTCTGTGGTCCCAGTTAATTGGGAGGATGAAGCAGGAGGATTACTTGAGCCCAGGAGTTCACGATTGCAGTGAGTTATAATTTCACCACTGAACTCTAGTTTGGGTGACAGAGCAAGACCCTGTCGAAGAGAAGAGAGAAGAGAGGAGAGAGAAGAGAAGAGATGCCACGCACAGTGGCTCACCTATAATCCCAGCTAGTAGGGAGGATGGCTTGAAGCTAGGAATTCAAGACCATCCCAGACAACACAGTAAGACTCTGTCCCTCAAAAAAAAGTATAAAAAAATAAAAGACACAATGAAATGATGTTCCTTGAAGACCTGCTGTGTGTCCTTTCAATTAAATTAGCAGTTTCTTTCTTTTGAGTCTGGTCTCACTCTGTCGTCCAGGTTGGAGTGCAATAGCACAATCATGGCTCACAGCAGTCTTGACCTCCAGGGCTCAAGAAATCTTCCCTGTTTATGCTCCCATGTAACTGGGACTACAGGTGCACACCACCACATCCAGCTAATTTTTTAATTTTTTTATAGAGACAAGGTCTTGTTATATTGCACAAGCTGGTCTTGAACTGCTGGACTCAAGTGATACTCCTGCCCTAGCCTCCCAAAGTGCTAGGATTACAGGCATAAGTCACTGCACTTGACTTAAAATAGCAGTTTCTAAGACTCTATAGACAACTTTAAGAGAGAACTTACTGTATTCATTTTGCTGCACAATAATGAGTAAGAGCAAGGTTAAGTACCAGAAATCATGGCAATGAACACAGGCCTAAATTTCAGTTATGCCTGTTTCTTTTTTTTTTTTTTTGAGTTGGAGTCTCACTCTGTCACCCAGGCTGGAGTGCAGTGGCACACTCACAGCCACCCCAGCGTCAACCTGCTGGGCTCTGGCGATCCTTCCGCCTCAGCCTTACAAGTAGCTGGAACTACAGGCGCATGCTACCATGCCTGGCTAATTTTTGATTTATTATAGAGATGAGGTCTTGCCAAGCTGCCTGGACCGGTATCGAACCCACGGGCTCAGGCAATCCACTCGCCTTGGCCTCCCAAAGTGCTGGGATTATAGGCTGAGCCACCGAGCTTGGCCCTGCCTGTTTCTTAAGCCAATTATTTAACTACTTTGAGACTCTAGCTTCTCATGTGTAGAACTGGGAGAAACATACCAACTTTATAGAGCTCACGTATATAAAAAGTTTAGCACAGGCCAGGCATGGTAGCTCGCATCTGTAATCCCAGCACTTTGGGAGGCACAGGCGAGAGGACTGCCTAAGCCCAGGGGTTCGAGACCAGTCTGGGCAACTTGGTGAGATCTCATCTCTACAATAAATAAAATAATTAGCTGTGCACAGTGGTGCACACCTGTGGTTCTAGCTACTTGAAGGCTGAGTTGGAAGGATCACCTTAGCCCAGCAGGTCAAGGCTGTAGTGACCATGAATGTGCCACTGCATTCCAGCCTGGACAGAGTGAGACTGACTGAAAAAAAAAAAAAAAGCTTACCCGACACACACGGTAAAGCACCATGTAACAGTAATTATTACAATAATGCTTTTAATGCTTATTATGTCAGGCGCTGTATGGAATAAAATGTTAATGTGTTAATGATAATAGCTAGTATTCATGTTAGTAAATATTAATGATATTAATAATTTTAAATAAGTAACAAATACTACACGATAAAATAATAAGATAATAAAATTGTTATTTCCTAAGGATCAAAAAAATTAAACCAGAATACCACAAATAAAATTTCATTAGACAGACTGGGCTCAGTGGCTCAGCCTGTAACCCCAGCACTTTGGGAGGCCAAGGTAAGTGGACTGCCTGAGCCCATGGGTTCAAGACCAGCCCAAGCAACTTGGCAAGACTTTGTCCCTACAATAAATAAAAAATTAGCCAGGTGAGGAGGTAGCACACGCCTGTAGTTCCAGCTACTTGGAAGGCTGAGGCGGAAGGATTGCTGGAGCCCAGCAGGTCGACACTGGGGTGGCCATGGCCATGAGTGTGCCGCTGCACTTCAGCCTGGGTGACAGAGTGAGACTCCAACTAAAAAAAAAAAAAAATCCATTAGACAAAGAACTATTCAAATTCTTCTGTTGTAATAAAATTTAACTGCATTTCAAATAGCTTGAAATAAGTATCTTGCCCTAGGTTTCAAACTCTGTTTCTACAAAGTTATTTTCCTCTAAAGGTGTTTAATTTTATTTTTAATTTTTTTTTAGTCAGAGTCTCACTCTGCCACCCAGGCTGGAGTGCAGTGGCACGCTCATGGCCATTGCAGTCTTGACATGCTGGGCTCAGGCGATCCTTCCGCTTCAGCCTTCCAAGTAGCTGGAACTACAGGTGTGCGCCGCAACACCCAGCTAACTTTTTGATTGTGTAGAGATGAGGTCTCATCATGTTGCCCAGGCTGGTCTTGAATCTCTGGACTCTGGCAATCCTCTCACCTCCACCTCCCAAAGTGCTGGGATTACAGGCATAAGCCACCACGACCAGCTTAAAGGTATTTATTAAACAATTTAATTTATACATCATTTAGAAATAGTCCACTTTGCCAAACCTTAATATAGAATGTCTCTAATGAGTAATTAGAATTATAATAAACCATACTATACATGACTTGTCAAGTATGTACTAAAAAATGATCAGTTCAAAAATACAGATAGCATATATTCTGAACAATAACCATAATGTTGAGTGTATTATCTAGACCAACAAACAAAAATGAAAAATGTAAAAGAACAATTTCCTTCTACTGTACCTCAGTTGTTTCCTTACTGCATACACTTGCTCTATTCCTTGTGATACTAATTCTTGAATCTTCTGTGCTACCTGAGGATGTAAACGAGAGGGTAATGCACAATTCTCATCTCTAACTGCAGGTTCCTCTTCTTCAAGAGAAGACACAGGAAAAGCGGATGGTGACAAGGAGAGACAGGGAGTCTCTAATTCGTGATACTGATGAGCTTGCTGCGTAGGTAACTGTACATACCACCTAAGAGAAAATATTTAAAATTATTAAAGTTTAAATATTAAGATTATTTAATATTATTAGACAAAGGGAAGAATCATAATTACTTAGGTTAATACTCATTAAGAGAATGAGTAATCTTTAAGAAAAAGTTATATATGATTATACCATATTAAATAAAACTTAAAATGACCTCTGCTTAACTCTTCTAAGTTCTGCTTTATAACCTATTAAATAAAAATCTTTATAATCCTTTATATATTCTCACTGTGGCCCTACAGTTAAGGGAGATGCAGGGATTTAAGTATACACAAAAATGGTATTTTAAATTTCATATTAAGTAAATTTTACCTCAAAATAAAGAGACAACAACATTGTAAATCATCATCTTTTTTTATTTTTTATTTTTTTTTAGAGGCAGGGTCTTGTTCTGTCGCTCCTGGCACTCACTGCAGCCTTGAACCCCTGGGCTCCCCAGTAGCTGGGACTACAGGCACACACCACCATGCCTGGCTAATTTTTTCATTTTTTGTAGAGGTGAGGTCTCACTATGTTGCCCAGGCTGGCATCATCTTCTGAATTATGTATTTTCCCATTCATCAAACATTTGTCCCAAATTACACTTCTGTGTGGCACCTACAATCCTTCCATCCAAAAAGTGTATATAATTCAGGGCTCGCCAAGACTGAGCTACATGGAGAAACCCTCCCTCCTGGGAGCTCAACACGTTGCCTCTGCAGCATTCCTGGCTCCTGTTGGTCCCATGGGCAGGAAATCAACCAGAGGTGAAAAAAGAACTCTTGGATAGCAGCACAAAACACAGATGCCAGGGAATGAACTGATCTGACAGGATACGGCTTTAACAGATATTTTTGTGCAATATTCTTACAGTGACTAATGTTTCCTGAAATGAAACCTACATCAAAACTATACACAATGTTCTCCAAACTGAAAGATTTAATTATTGGCTCAATTTATTTTTCACATGTCTAAACGTTCTTTTAAAGATAACAAAAAAATAGTATATTCCATACACTTAACCACATTATACAACAGCAAATTCTTCACCTGAACTGATACACAAAGGAAAGTGAAAAAGAAAGGTAGTGTTTCTTACTTAAAACCTGAAGCATAAAAGGTATAAAATGAAATTTTATTCAGAGCTTAGAATTCATTTCTGGTTGCCATAAGTAATCAAAGATGGGTTAAAAAAAATTTACAGGTGGCTACAGATTCTGCTCCTAATAAGTATCTAAAACAAAGTACTAAATATGTAATAAAATGTGTTGTTAAATATGTACAGATCATTTTGGGGAAAGACTTTCACATGGCATATAATATAAATAGTGTATAGTATACAATATGGTATAATTCTTTGGTCAGAATTATTACAGCCTTTGGCTAATAAGCTCAAAGACCTATCCAGTGAATCAATTTTTTATTTTTTTGAGTTGGAGTCTCACTCTGTTGCCCAGGCTGGAGTGCAGTGACACACTCACGGCCACAGCAGCCTCAACCTGCTGGGCTCAGGTGATGCTTCCACCTCAGCCTTCCAAGTAGCTGGAATTACAGGCCTGAGTCACCACCCCGGCTAATTTTTTGATTTATTGTAGAGACAAAGTCTCACCAAATTGTCCAGGCTGGTCTCGAACCCCTGATCTCAGGCAATCCTCTCACCTTGGCCTCCCAAAGTGCTGGGATTATAGACTTGAGTTACCACACCCAACCCAGTGAATCAATTTAATACCTGGGGAACTACTAGTAAGATATCTAACTTATAAACCCATTATGTAAAGAAATAGTTGGAAAACATAATTTCTCTTACAAAGGAATTCTTGCAAATGGAGTTAATTAATTATGAAAATAAAAGAACTATAAATTTCATACCTAAGAACACCACCAGCGTCTACCAAGTTCTTCTTTAGCATGTTAAATGCTTTCTCCTGCTCCATTCTGATTATTTTTCTGTCAATTTTGGGGTCTGTAGGAACTCTATATTCAGGAAACTTCTGTACCTTTTTAATGTAAATCCTTTATACAAGGTAAAGAAGAATTTGTTTCATTATATTACAATCTCAAGAAAATCTATCTTATCAACAAGAAGTTTATTTTAAGCATTTAGGTTTAGAGAAAATTTAACCTATCTAGAAAGCACTCTAAGGCTTATGTAAAAGACATACCATGCTCTCAGTGCACAATACTTAGCAAATTAACAGTAATCACAACTTGAAAAAATACCTAAGTATGCACAGATTTTAACATTTTTTCCCTTGGATTTGCCTTCCTTCCATTCTCCATGATCACCTCATGCCTGGTACTTGCAGTTTTCTGTGCCTCCAATCTTTCATTACTTACATCCCCTTGATACATCAATAGCAAAATAATTCTTCATGTGTGTGTTCTTCTGTTGAGGAATCTGCCTGTTTTTTAATCAAGTACAAGTTTCATGGCAGCATTCAAGGTATTCCATTTATTAAATGATTCTAATTTATTTACCTAATTTTACTTTATGTTACTTCAAATAAAGATTTATTTTCCGGTGAAGTTCATCTTCTTAATATTCTTCTTCTGATACCAAATATGCCATGGCTCCAATTCTTTATTTATATGATTCTCCTAACCTACAATATTTTTCCTCTAACTCTCTAACCACCCAAATCCAATTTAAACTTCGGCATCCAGGTTAAATTGCACTTTCTTTCCTGCCATGAGTTTGTGTAGATGTATTCCTTCTTTAAATACCTATAATAGGTAGTTAATCCACACATTTCACACTAGATACTACAATGTCATGTTCTCGACTAGCTTCTTGTTTCCTGATTCGTTCCCTGGGAGTAAGTAAAATTTTATTCCTAGTTTGGTTTCCCTCCTTCCTATGGCACCCAAAAGTAACCTGTAAAATGACAGAGAATAAAATCATTTCTTCACATACAGAGGTTTTCTCCCAAGCTATACCTAAAGTTTTTATATTGCTTATATTTAAAAAGCAACAGAAAGTCTGTTTCATGGACAGATTTGAATAATGCCTAAAGTTGACATTATCAGATTAAATATGAAAAGCCTTCTGAACAGGCTTTAAAATCTTCTTAAGGATTCTAAAGTTTATAATATGAGATGTGATGCTAAAATAAAGTGTTCCAAAAATCAACCAAGTCCAATTACTCCATATTACCTATAAAATTTTATTTTACTTAATAATTTAAAATACTTTCAATATCTTTTTAAAAGTTTTAAATTAAAACACTTTCAATGTCTAAAAAATTATATTAATAATGTAAAGGACATTATAAAATCTTCATTGGTTCACATTTCTCATTCTTACCCAGAGCAATGACTACTTTGTTGTCCTATCTAAAATTTACCGTGTTGGTCTCATACACGTCCTATTCTATGTAAAATTTACTGTGTTGGTCTTATAAATTGCTGGTAAATTGGTAGAATCTCTCTAAAAAGCAACTCTGCAATACTTGTCAACATGTAAAAAGGATATAACCTTTATCCTAGCAATTTCATTTTTAGTAACTTATCCTGCTGATACACTTGCACAGATATACAAATATGTACAATGTTATGAACCACAGCTTTGCATATAATAAAGAATAGTTTTCACAGTTTACATATCCCTCATTGGGACTAATTAAATGATAATTCATCCATAAATGGAATATTATAAGGCTATTAAAAAGAAACAATACTTTAATGTACAGATATGGAGTCACCTTTGAGACATACTGGGGATGAAAAAAAGCAAAATATATGTCATTTTCACACTAGTATGCAGCATATCTATGCAGTAGATACCCATTACAGGCATTCAGATTGGGAATAAATCTATGGGAATTCAAGGCAGGAAAGAAGGCACACTACTATCTAACATTAAGGAAAGAAATTATTAGTGAGCTTTACTAAGATTTTCAATAACATTTGTAGGAGCAAAGGATGAGATCTATTTCTCTCTCTCTCTTTCTCTGCATACATACCACACACACACACACACACACACACACACACACACACACACACACGCATATATACACACAGAATATCTTTGGCAGATGACTCAAAAATCTAGAAAGAGTTGTTACCTTAAAGAGGTGGCATAGGAAATATAAATAAGAGAAAACTTAGAATTCACTGTATACTTTTTGACACTGTTTTAACTTGATAAACATGTACATTAGCTATACAAAAATAAGTACTTAAAAACCAAATAAAAGAAAATAAAAACTTACCGAGCTGGACAAGTGGCTTTGTAGAACTGACAAGACCTGCTTTCCTGCTCACTGATTTTTTTTAACTGGAAACCTTTCCTCCTTGGCCCATACTGACACTCCATTACCACGGCTCTACTCCCTGTGGGCAAAACCAACTATTGATATTAATACAAGTGTTTATCTATTATAGACACTAGATTGAAAATAACTTGGGTACCTGCACAATGAATATTTGTATACCTAACCCTGAATTGCATCCCACAATTTTAAAATAAAAAAATTTAAAAGTTAAAAAAAGAAAGAAAATAACTTGGTGGTGGCAATATAAAAATGTACAATTTCAACTATACAACTTTAAGCAAAGAAAAAAACAAAAACCAGTAAGTCTTACTAAGATGTACAAAATAGTTTATCATAACATTTACCAAAAATATCATACTTATGGCAAAGAAATAAACAAAATCACATTTAGTTTACTTAATGTCCACTGATATTTTCATACATATGATTTTTTTTTTTAAACGAGATAGTGGTGCCATCATAGCTTACCACAGTCTCAAACTTCTAGACTCAAGCAACTCTCCCACCTCAGCCTCCTGAGTAGCTGGGACTATAGGCACGTACCACCAAGCTTGGCTAATTTTTTTATTTTTTTGTAAGATGAGCTCTTGCTATGTTGCCCAAGCTGGTCTCCAACTCTCGGTCTCAAGCATTATTCCTGCATCAGCCTCCCACAATGCTGGGATTACAGGCATGAGTCACTATGCCTAGTCCACATGATTTTTAGTAATAATAAAATTTACCACTTTATAACTAGAAATTAGCAAATGCTACATTTGGTTAATAAATATTAATATTGCTGACATTTTAATTTTCTTTTCTATGTTCTTTTAAAAATTTGAGCTGTTAAAATTATGCAGTAACCAGCCTCTAAGATGGCCCCCAATGATCTTTGCCTCCCAGTATACATGTCCTTGCATAATCCTCTCCCCTTGAACACATGCTGGACTAATTTACTTCTAATAAATATGGCAGAAGTGATAGGATGTTGTTGTTATTATTATTATTGAGACAAGGTCTCAATCTGTCACCCAGGCTCAAGTTCAGTAGCACAATCACAGCTCATTGCATCCTCGACCTTCTGGGTTCAAGTGATCTTTCTACCTCAGCCTACTGAATAGCTAGCTGAGACTACAGATACAAGCCATCAAGCCTGGCTAATTTTTATATTTTTTATAGAGACGAGGTCTCACTACGTTGCCCATGCTGGGCTCAAACTCCTGGGCTCAAGTGATTCTTCTGCCTCAAACTTCCAAAGTGCTGGAATTATAGGCATGAGCCTCTGCACCTGATTGGATATTATTTTTTATATAAAAAGAATGTAACTGGCTGGGTTCGGTGGCTCAGCCTATAATCCCAGCACTCTGGAAGGCCGAGGTGAGGACTGGAAGGCCGATGACTGCCTGAGCCCACGGATTCGAGACCAGCCAGGGCAACTTGGCAGGACCTCATCTCTACAATAAACAACAACAAAAAATTAGCCTAGCCAGGTGTGATAGCATGTGCCTGTAGTTCTGTCTACTTGGAAGGCTGAGGTGGAAGGATTGCCGGAGCCCAGTTGCATGCCACTGCACTCCAGCCTGGGCGATGGAGTAAGACTCCAAAAAAAAAAAAAAAAAAAAGAGTGCAACTTTTAAAGTCTTTTAATTTAATTTAAAGAAAATATTTTTAAGAGAGAGGATCTTGTCGTGTTACCCAAGCTAGAGTACAGTGGCATGATCACAGCTTCCTCCTGGACTCAAGCAATCCTCCCACTGGGACTATAGATGTATATCATCACACCCAGATAAATTATTTTATTTTATTTTGTAGAGATGGGGTTTTACTATGTTGACCAAGCTGGTCTGAACTCCGAGTCTCAAGTGATCCTCCCATGTTAGTCTCCCAAAGTGCTGGATTACAGGCATGAGCCACCATGCCCAGCCTAGTCTTTTAATAAAAACTCTGTATAAAAACACTGTAACTTCCATCTAGGGTACTCGCTCTGCTTTGACTACTCTCTCTGGTCGAAATCTGCTGCTATATGGTGAGGGAGCCCTGTGGAAAGGCCTGTGTGGCAAGGAATATGGCCTGCCAACAGCTACATGAGTGATTTGGGAAGCAGACTCTCCCTGAGTCGAGTCATGAGATGACTGCAGCTCCAGCCAACACCTGACCTGCAGGCTTCTAAGAGAACCTGAAGCAGAACCACTTTGCTAAGTTGCTCTTAGATTTCTCACCCACAGAAACTCTGAGAAAATAAATTTTTATTGCTTTCAGTCATCAAGTTTAAGGTAATTTGTTACATAGCAATAGATAACATAAATAAGTAGATGTGAAAACTACACAACTTAAGATTTTATATCTTACTCTACTATAGAATGTAGCAAAATTTAAAAATATAAATTAAAAACACCAATAAAAATGTTAAAAAAGCTGACATTAAAATTTTAAACTTTTGTTTAAGAAACACTAAGGTAAAAGAAAAGCAACAATTTGAGAAACAGCATTTTATAGTATATATAAAGAAGAATTACTATGCAGAATATATAGAACCATTAAAAAAAAAAAACCCAACCAAACAGAAAAATAGTTGCAAAGGAAACAAATATTATGACTAGGCAATTCAGAAAGAAAAAATAGGTTATAAATGAACAAATAAAAAGATGTTCAATTTCACTACTAAACAGGAAAATGCAAATTAAGGCAATAGTAAATTACTATTATATTCCTCGGATTGGCAAAAAATAAACATGTTTGACAGTACTTCAAAACAATGGAATCTATTGATCAACCTACCACCACAAATAGAAATAGGTAGTAATAAGTACACAGTACACTTAATATGTAACACGGCAATATTACAGAAGTATTTTATAGACAATATCATATACTCAAACAGTAATTCTTGATGGACAGTCACATTAAGAGGAATAAATAAAGACTATAAATAAGGCCTTACAGGTGGCTAACGCCTGTAATCTCAGCGCTGTGGGAGGCTGAGGCAGGAGGACTCCTTGAGACCAAGAGTTGGAAACTAGCCAGGAAACATAGTGAGACCGCATCTCTACAAAAAGTCAGCCATGTATGGTTGCATGTGCCTGTAGTCCCAGCTACCCAGGAGGCTGAGGCAGAAAGATCATCTGAGACCAAAGGGTTGAGGCTGTGGTGAACCGTGATTGTGCCACTGCACTCCAGTCTATGCAACGGAGTAAAACCCTGACTCAAAAAAAAAAAAAAAAAAAAAAGAAAGAAAAGAAAAGAAAAATAAGTCAGGTGCAGTGGCTCACGCCTGTAATCCCAGCACTTTGAGAGGCTGAGGTGAGAGGATTGCCTAAGCCCACAGGTTCAAGACCAGCCTGGGCAACATGGTGAGACCTTGTCTCTACAATTAAAAAAAAAAAAAAAAATTAGCTGGGTGTGGTGGTGTACTTCTATAGTTCCAGCTACTTGAAAGGCTGAAGAGGAAGGATCACCTGAGCTCAGCAGGTCGAGTTTGCAGTGGCTGTGAGCCTGCCACTGCACTTTAGTCTGGGTGACAGAGTGAGACTCCTGACTCAAAAAAAAAAATTCAAAGTAAATTTACAAAGAAATTATAAAGCTCTCTGGCAAATGAGGAAATGTGTAGGGTATAGATGAGACAAGACTGACCAAATGCTAATGGTTGTAAAAGCGGGATGATAGATACTCGGTATTCTGGAGTTTCTTATATTATTACCTCTACTTTGATTAACATATGAACATTTCCATAACGTAAAGATTTTATAAAGTCTGGCAATGCTAAGTCATGAAGTAAATGTGGGGAAGGGAAATTTTCATACATTGCTGACAGGAGTGCCAATCCCTTATGAACAAAGCTGAAATCTAAAAAGCTCAGAACACAAAATTCTGGGGGACTCATTTGGCTGCAAAATCAGACCTGAACTGTGCGAGGCTAGTTATAATTTTTCTTTATTCCTCTTAGTGTGACTACACAAAAATAATTACTGTTTGAGTATATGGCACTCTCTACAAAACACTAGATAGGAGTATCCTGCAATCTTACCATAATACATGCCAAAAACTCAGAATTCTGAAATACATCTGGCCCAGACAATTTTAAAAAAGAAATTCTGTACTTGTACAACCACTTTAGAGACCAATTTTAAATAATGTTTATTTTTCAAGCAGCAATTTCACTTTAAGGCATATATTCTAGAAAAACTACACCTTTTCACCAGAGATATCTACTAGGGACATCTGACTATAGCATTCTTTATGACAGTGAATTTTTTAAACAACCTAAATGATAGCCAATAAAAAAGTAACTAGCCGGGATCACATCAGCCCAGCCGGTGGAGGCTGCAGTGGCCATGAGTGTGCCACTGCACTCCAGCCTGGGTAACAACAGAGTGAGACTCCAACTCAAAAAAAAAAAAAAAGAAAGAAAGAAGGGAATTATAAGTAGGATGGGAGAAAGGAGAGCTTTATGATAAGATTATTTTTAAAGGTGCACATCTCTTACAGAACAATGATGAGTTCTGGGCAGAAGGGGATACATTTATCTCATCTTCCTTTAAGTATTTCTCATTAATCTCAGAGGTCCAAGATGAGGCTGCAACTCCTCCAGCTAAATTAGTGCCCTATAGTCATGAAATAAATCACTTATTTCTAGATTCTTTGGAATCTGACTAATCCTAAGGTTTTCTTTAAACTCTACTCCTTTAATAAACACTAACCCAGTGTCTAGGAATACTGTATGTAACAAACCTGGTATTTGAGAATCTTAGTAGCAGAATTTTACATAATAATTCTAGATTCTACACAAATTTTATATAGTAACTCCAAAATTGTAAGCTACATAAAATAGATTTGTCCCATAAGGCAAATTGAGAGAGAAGAAGAAAAAATTTGGATTGAAGGGGAAAAAAACACAGCAGATGTACATGTTCAAAATAATAAAATTGAGCTGGGCTTGGTGACTCAGTCTGTAATCCCGCGCCTTTGAGGTGAGTGGATTGCCTGAGCCCGCGGGTTCGAGACCCGCCTGGGCAACTTGGGGAGACCTCATCTCTACAATAAATCAAAAAAATTAGCCAGGCGTGGTAGCGCGTGCCTGTAGTTCCAGCTACTTGGAAGGCTGAGGCCGAAGGATCGCTGGAGCCCAGCAGGTCGAGGCTGCAGTGGCCGGGAGCAGCTACTACACTCCAGTCTGGGCGACAGAGTGAGACTCCAACTCAAAAAAATAAATAAATAAATAAAATAAAATAAAATAATAAAATTGACCTTTTATATTTAATTAAATAGATCTACCTGGAATTTCAATATTTTAATTTTCTATTTATCAGTATAATATACAAAGGAAGCATTATTTATTCACTCTGATATATTACAACGCAATTTTACAACCTGAAGTAGTTGGTTTTATTTACTATTAGTTTTTTGGGTTTTTATTGAGTCAGAGTCTCACTCTGTCACCCAGGCTGGAGTGCAACAGCACTCACAGCCACCGTAGCCTTGACCTGCTGGGCTGAGGTGATCCTTCCGCTTCAGTCTTCCAAGTAGCTGGAACTACAGGCACACGCCACCAAGCCCAGCTAATTTTTTTGATTTATTGTAAAGACAAAGTCTTGCCAAGTTTCCCCGGCTGGTCTTGAACCACTGGGTGCAGACAATCCTCTTGCCTCTGCCTCCCAAAGTGCTGGGATTACAGGCATGAGCCACCGTGCCTGGCTTCTTTTTAGTTCAACAGGCATTTTAATTATTTAACATTCAGCTGTCATCTACCAAAATAAAAATGTATCACCTCAGGAAAATCACATTTTCACAGTGGATTATGCTTGCTGCTGAACCTTTTAAAATAATTCTTAAGAAAAGTACCTGCATTGACAAATGGGATTCCATCATATGGAACATACTGAGATTTCCACATCAAGCGTGTAGCAGGCTTGGCTGGGCTTGGAGACTGGCGGGTGCCCCAAACACTCTGTGTTTGCTGTTTATGAAATGTTAGCACACTTTCTAATTCAGTCTCACTTACACAGTAGCCACGGTATGAATCTCCAATTTTCTGCATGTGATAAAAATTAAATAACAAAATTATTAGCAAATGTACTTCACCGCAAAATAAATTTAATGAGATGGCTGTCCAAAATGAAAGACTCATCACCTTTCCAGGAGAATGTAGTTTGTCTTCTCAGATCAATAGTCTATTACAACCAGTGGGTCTGAGTTCAACCAGTATCATTAAATAGATATTTTCCAGGTATTTGTTAGGAAATATAACACCAAACTCACTACCATACTATCTTTTTCAAAGTCTTGCTTGAGAGAAAAAATATTCAGAAAGTATAGATCAAGACCATACAGAGTATTCTTCCAAATATTTAAAATTCTACCCTTGAATCAAACCATATCTGTATAAAACTAACCACAAAGTACTGGTTCTCTGTGACGCTTCTTTTACTGAGGTTGATCTTTATATAATGCTATGCATCTATTTGAAACCTTATGAAAACTGTGCTTGTGTCTCATATAAAAATGTAGAGGAATTTGCTCATTTTATCAGTATTCTTTGTCATGACAAGCCCCTTCTGAGAACTCCTTTCTGGCCTTATACCAAAAATAGTCAATGGTTTCCTTTTATCTTATGGAAATTAGCATAAAATTTTAAAATCTAATACGCACAGAACCTAGTTAACTAACTAGTTTTCCCTTTTGAAATACAGATATTTAAATTATAGACAGGTGTGCATATGCATATATATTTATATACACACATATTGTTAAGATACATATTTTCTTCTACTTTATAATCCTATTCTTGCTTTTCTTTATTGTTTAACTTCACTTTTAATTTCCACTTTGATAATCTATACTATGTATTTTTGTAAGCTGCCTTAAATTCTTTCTAAAACAAGTCAAGCTATAAATAAATCATATAAATAAATGGATATTATATACACACAACCATTTGAGTATTCCCTATACTAGAGGAGAAGATTTTTCTATACCAACAAAGAAAATTTGTTTACTGTGATCTCTTACAAAGAAAATACACACAGACCTAGCACTTGATTCCATGTATTCCCCCCACAACAGGAAGTAAGAACAGAGATGTGGGCATAGAGATCTTGTTCCCTTTCATTAGATTAAATATTTCACCTTGGAAGAATACATTTAACAAAAAGAAAGGTATGAAAATACTATTGTGGCTGTACTTTTGGCCATTACAAAAATAATCTGATACCAAAAAATTTATCATCTACCATTTCCCCCAAAAATAATGAAAATGCTTATGTTTAACAGTTTTATTTTAGCCTAGATAATTCTTTACCAAAACGTTCACTACAAATAAAAGTAGGAATATAAAGTCTAGTTGTAATACTTTTATGTAAATAAAATGAATAAAATATATATTGTTGTTAATAAAAGGGAAAATTAAGAGTCAGTATAATACAATCAGGCCTATATATACCCATAAATAGACCTATAGACAAAAGTTTAATATAGTATTGAAATTTGTTCAATTAATACACTTTGGTCAAATCTGAAAAAATTGCTTACAGAAAAACATCACTGCCCAGGAGCAGTGGCTCAGGCCTATAATCCCAGCACTATGGGATCGCTTGAGCCCAGGAATTCGAGACCAGCCTAGACAACATAGCAAGACCTTATCTCTACAAAAAAAGTAAAAAAAATTAGTCAGGTATGGTGGCACGGACTTGTAGTCCCAACTACTTGGAAAGCTGAGATGGAAGGTCACCTGAGCCTAGGAGTTTGAGCCTGTGGTGAGCCATAATTGTGCCACTGCTCTACAGTCCGGGCAACAATGTGAGACCCCGACTCAAAAAAAAAAAGAAAGAAAAAGGAAAGCATCATTAAATGAGAAATTCAAAGTAAAAAAGATTACTAAACAATATTTTGAAGCAAAATATTTCTTCAGTCATTAACCAAAAATGTTTTTCATTACTGATATAGCTTAGGAGAGGAGAAAGGATCCTTCACTGGGAAAGAAATAGTTGTTCATTTTGGACAACCATATTAGTCTATTGTACAGCAGAAACTAGTTTCTTATATAGTGTACCAGAGTTGTAAAATAAGGTGATTTGAGCCAGGTTCGGTGGCTCAGCCTATAATCCCGCGCATTGGGAGGCTGAGGTGAGTGGATTGCCTGAGTCCGCGGGTTCGAAACCCGCCTGGGCAACTTGGTGAGACCTCATCTCTACAATAAATCAAAAAATTAGTCGGGCATGGTAGCACGTGCTTGTAGTTCCAGCTACTTGGAAGGCTGAGGTGGAAGGATCACCGGAGCCCAGCAGGTCGAGGCTGCAGTGACCGGGAGTGTGCCACTGCACTCCAGTCTGGGTGACAGAGTGATACTCCAACTAAAAAAAAAAAAAAAAAAAGGTGATTTGGCTACATGATTGCAAATGCTCTATATCCATAGTATTCTGTGATGTGTATAATAAAGATTTTTAAAAACCTCAAACAATCACAATATAGGAAACTACTGAAAAACTGACTAACAAAAGGTGTGGGGGGAAAAATATCTACATATCTGTACATACGTGTGTGTATATCTATCTATCTATCTATCTATCTATACTATTTACAAAGGCAACAACAGTAATAATGTCCTAACAAATGCAGTTAATTCATTACAAGACTTTTTATTATTAGAAATTTTCTCAAAATATTAAACCACAAGGAGTGTTCTTCTTTTCTATATTTTAAGATTTGCTTAAAACAATGAAGCATTTTAATAGTTAAAATATTTATTACCATCTATGGTTGATAAACAGAGAAGGCATGGTCCCTTTCCCCAAAAAGTCTAATTGTTACATAATAAATGAACAACATAAGCTAGAAAATAATTAAGAGTGATAATAACAATAAATACCAAATTATTTATTTATTTATTTAAATGTGTTTGTTTTTTCTTTTAAAGATGTGGGGTACAATTCAGGATTATACAAATGGTCATAGTACAGGTAAAGTTTGGGCCACCCTTTAATACCAAAGAACCATTATATAAATATGGAACTTAGGAAGTGGGGCTAGTCATGGCATGGTAGACAATTTCAGTTTGGAATATGGTGAATTTGAGGCAAAATTTAAAGAGAAAAACAGGTAAAGGTGAAAATAATTATTAGATAATTTACAGAAAAGGTATGTAGGACTTAGATGAGGATTTGAAGAATAGTCAGAAATAGTAAATTGAAAAAAAAATAACACATAAGAAATGGAAAATGGGGCCAGGAGCAGTGGCTCAGCCTGTAATGCCAGCACTTTGGGAGGCTGAGGTGAGAGGACTGCCTGAGCCTGGGGGCTCAAGACCAGCCTGAGCAACTTGGTGAGATATCGTCTCGACATAAATCACAAAAACTAGCTGGGTGTGATGGCGTGCATCTGTAGTTCTAGTTACTTGGAAGACTGAGGCAGAAGGATTGCCTAAGCCCAGCAGGTTGAGGCTGTGGTGGCTGTGAGCATGCCACTGCACTCCAGCCTGGGTGACAAGAGTGAGACTCCAACTCAAAAAAAAAAAAAAAAGAAAGAAATTGAAATAAAAATGAGCGAAGAAGCTAAAGAAAGATTCTGGTCTGGAGTGTCTGTAAAAAGTAAGAGGACCAGGCTAACAAGAGTAAAGATGAATTTGAGAAAAGCAGAAAATAAAATAGGACAAGACAGTTTGATACTCAGATTATGGAAGATTTTTTTGAATCAGGGTCTCATCCAGGCTGGAGTGTAGTGGCACTGTCATGGCTCACTGTAGCTGCAAACTCCTGGGCTAAAGTAATTCTCCCGCCTCAGCTTCCCAAGGAGCTGGGACTACAGGAACATGTCACCACACCTGGCTAATTTTGTTTGTTTTTTTTTTGTAGAGATGAGGTCTTGCTATGTTAACCAGGCAGGTCTTGAACTCCTGGGCTCAAGCAATCCTCCCGCCGCAGCCTCCAGCCTCAGTCTCCCAAAGTGCTGGGATTACAGGTGTAAACCACCATGCCCAGCTGGATTATAAATGGTTTGAAAGCTAACTGCAGTGGCTAAACAATGTGGAAAAAATAGCACAGGCGGAACGTGGTGGCTCATGCCTACAATTCCAGCACTTTGGAAGGTCAAGGCAGGAGGACTGCCTGAGTGCAGGAATTCAAGTCTGCAGTTAACTATGATCATGCCACTACACTCCAGCCTGGGCAACAGAGTAAGACCCTGTCTTTTAAAATAAACAAACAAATAAATAAATAAAATAACACAACTTGTTGGAAAGTAAGAAAAGACAATGAAAGTAGTATCTAAATATAAGTAGTCTTAGAGAAATACACATTAGGAACCAGAAATGAAAGAGTCAAAGATATCAGAGGGAAGGCTATTACTGTAATCAAGCACATGATGATGACAAAAAGTCTATGGAAGAATAGCATCAAAAAAAGGTACTCTGAAGGAAAAACAAAAAGAACCTGGTGACCAACTAAATATGGGAAAGGAAGAAATTAAAGAGTTTAAAGAAGAAATTAAAGGTCTAAAACTCTGTGCCTGAGTATCTCAGGAAATGATATTTGGAACTTAGGAAGTGGGACTAACCATGCCATGATAGACAATTTCAGTTTGGAATATGGTGAATTTGAGGTGAAATCCAAATAAAGCTTCAAAAGTTGTCAGATATCTGAGACAAGAGTAAGAACAGAATTTTAAAAATAGTGATACAGAATTAGGAATCATTTTTATAAATATGAGAGTTGAAAATCAACAAAGTAGGTAAGCACTCCAAAAGATAAAATATAGAAAAAAGAAGACAATGTCAAAAAGTGAGCCTTGAAGAATTTCTGCTAAGAATGTGAAAAGGAATAAGTGAACAACACAAAGTGCACCTGATCCTAAAAATCAGGGGAATTGAAGACTAGTTGGATGCCCAAACTTGACTTGTATATACATTACTTATGTACCTAATCCTGACTTGTACCCCACATTTTTATAACAAAATAAAGTAAAAAATAATAATAATAAATATAAATAATAAATAATAATAAATAAATGCAAGCATGAACATGATAGTAAAATTTCATGAACTACAAGGGAAGAGTCGCAAGAAAAGAAATGATAGTGAAATGTGAAGGGATTTATATGACCTCTGCCTTAACAGAGCTCACAGTCTCTAAAGGATAACAGAATAGATGAGATCAGATTTAACATAAACACAAACAAAATATTTTAAATACAGCCTATATTACCTGTACCCAAAAGTGGGCATTTGGGGATGAATTGTGGTTATAATCAATTAAGTAATTCTAGGTGATAAGTATTTTAACTCACCTCACAGCTCCTAAGACGGCAGGCCCATATAGGAGTATTAGAAGAAAGTGGCTGAAGAGAAGCCAGAAAAGGTTCTTCAGGTATTCTGTGATAGGGAGATATAACCATACAGTTATACACACACACACACACACACACACACACACACACACTGCATTCAACTGCCTTATCCTCTTATTCAGTATTAAAGATAATACACTGAGGTGGTCAATAAGAAATTTTAACAATGACTACAGATTGATGTGATGGGTATGCCGTTATCGTTGTCTTTAATTATTACTATTTTATTAACTGCTAAGCCAAAGGCCTAAGTGTGTTCTTCGAGATACCTATACTCTCAACTAATTCACATATTTTATATATCTCTCCAAAATTTATTTTGCACTCTTATTATATAATTATTTTCATTTAACAAAAAATGATAAATGTGACTATTACATTATGTATCACTTCTTGGTCTTTTGGTTAAGATCAAGTAAGGAGTAACATGTAAATTCCAAGATTAAATGTCATAAATATTGTCTTAAATCAAGAATACTTTCATAGAATGGTTAAATGAATACTTGTATAATGTAAACAATTACAGGCTGAGCCACTGCGCCCAGCCTAACAGTGCTATTTTAAGGTAAAAATAAAAACTGAAATAGAAGCGCACGCCTGTAGTTCCAGCTACTTGGAAGGCTGAGGCGGAAGGATCGTTGGAGCCCAGCAGGCTGAGGCTGCGGTGGCCGGGAGCAGCCACTGCACTCCAGTCTGGGTGATGGAGTGAGACTCCAACTCAAAAAAAAAAAAAAAAAAAACTGAAATAGGAGTTAGCAAAAAACATTTTAAACTCTTTACCACAGAGGAATTATATACATAAAAATGTGATGAAACAAAACATTTTAGGAACTAGAATGGATATTTTCTTTATTCTAAAAATTATATTACTGTCATATGTTTTTATATTGCTTCAAAAGATAACAGGAGTCACTGAGGAAAAGCAGCACTTTTAACATTTATAGCTTCTAGGATAGCGTACTAATCGCCAAGATGCCATTACAATAATTAAAGATATATTTAATGATAGTTTCTTCTATTTTCTAAATTTCTGGCATTTTCTACAGTCAGTCAGATTTAAATGTGACAATTTATAAAAAGGTTTCCATGGCGATATTAAAAGACAAGCTCTTCAGCCAGGCTTGGTGGCTCACGCCTGTAATCTCAGCACTTTGGAAGGCGGAGGCTAGAAGATTGCCTGAGTCCAAGGGTTTGAGACCAGCCTGGGCAACATGCCAAGACCTCATCTCTACAATAAATCAAATAATTAGCTGGGCATGGTGGCATGCACCTCTAGTTCCAGCAACTTGGAAGGCTGAAGTAAAAGCATTGCCTGAGCCCAGCAGGTCAAGGCTACAGTGGCTGTGAATATGCCACTGCACACCAACCTGGGTGACAAAGTGATACTCCAACGCAAAAAAAAAAAAGATGAGCTCTTCTTTCTCACTGACGTACCTGGTCATTGACTTTTTGGGCAATGTGAGGGATGCCTGTGGATGAAGAATGTAACCAGTGGTAGTGTCTGCTAAAGCATCCACTCTTAAAGATGGTAAGTTTCTGTCGCTGGGTTTCTCTTCAGAGACATCTTCACAACAAAAACAGGAACAAAGCAACATCAGTATCTTGAATAACACCTTGAGAATGTGCGTACCAAAAACGTATATATTTGTAATAAGTAAAGGAATAAGTGCTCTGATGCTAAAGATAACAAAACTTGGAAGGCTGAGGCAGAAGGATTGCCTGAGCCCAGCAGGTCAACGCTGGGAAGGCGGTGAGCGTGCCACTGCACTCTAGCCTGGGTGACGGAGTGAGACTCCAACTCAAAAAAAAAAAAAGATAACAAAACTTCTAATGCTTTACTGAGAATTTCTCTGCTAAACTAGTTTTCTTTAAAACTATAATACTAACTATTGTAATTTTATAACTAAGTTTTTGAAACTTATATGGAAAAACTAGAATATAAAGGTGACAGAAGCAACTGTTATATTAAGAATTTCACATTTCATAGGAAAATGTAAAACTCTTATTTGTTTACATGTTGTGCTTACAATGTTTTCTGCAAAATATGTTTTTTCTTGCATTTTAACGACTATTAACAGAGACAAAGAATCAGAACACTAAGGTAAATTGTCTGCCCTAAAGCATTGTCTATGAAAGAGGAACAAAACAGTGTAGTTAGAAAATAAATTCAAGTAGATGGAAAAGGGAGAAAAGCAAAAGGAAGAGAACTAATAGGAATATTATCAAGTAAGTAAAAAAAGAATATATAAACAAATAGGGAGTATGATTCTCCTTTCCAAAACTGAAGGAACTAAAGACAGGACAAGAGCAAGAGGATAAAAAAGATAGTTAAAAAAAAATGTAATGAGTCACATGGCTAACAATAATATTGATAAAATACAAATATAAAAACTTCTCCTGTGGCTATTAGCACTATATTCCTGTTATTGTTGCTGTTATTATTACTGTTATTATAATTAAGAAGAAGCCAGGCTCAGTGGCTCAGCCTGTAATCCCTCGCTTGGGGAGGCTGAGGTGAGTGGACTGCCTGAGCCCAAGGGTTCGAGACCCGCCTGGGCAACTTGGTGAGACCTCATCTCTACATAAATAAAAAAAAAAAATTAGCTGGGCGTGGTAGCGCGCGCCTGTAGTTCCAGCTACTTGGAAGGCTGAGGCGGAAGGATCACCGGAGCCCAGCAGGTCGAGGCTGCAGTGGCTGGGAGCGGCCACCGCACTCCAGTCTGGGCGAGAGTGAGACTCCAACTCAAAAATAATAATAATAATAATAA